>VXBA01002101.1:268260-321474 GCA_013399895.1 Serilophus lunatus | reverse complement strand
GCCCCGCGCGGTCCCTGCCCCGTCCCGTCCCGTCCCCGCAGCTGAGCTCCGGGGCGAGCCCCGGTGCCCCGCGGGTGCGCAGGCGGTGGCAGACCCGCTCCGCGGGCGTGGGAGGGGCTGCCCCGTCGCCCCGAGTGTCGTCCCAGGCAGCCCCTCCGCCCGGTCGTAAACAGGCGACGATGCCGCTGATCTCCCGCCGACCTCGGCACGAAAAGCTGTCCCCGGACCGGCTGGCGCTCTTCGCCGGCACACGGCAAGAGGCGCCCGCGGCTGCCGGNACGGGCCGAGGGCGGCCCGCAGCCGCGGCGGGCGGTGCGGTGTTGGCGGCCCCGGAGGGCGCTCGGGGCGCCGCTCCCTCCGGCGGGGTGCGGCTGGCGGGAGGTGCCGCCCCGAGCTGGGGAGAAGGGGCGGCCGAAGGGAAATCGGAAAGCACGGTGTTACCGAAGGACGAGGCTCTGCCGTGTCTGCGCTCGGTAACCGCGGGCGGCAACGATGGTGCGGAGGAGACGGCAGGAGAACAGGAGGTAGTTGGCTGCACAGGGCAGCCCCTCGGTATAATCTCAGAGCAGGACCTGCCGCTGCCGTGTCCTGCCCTGCCCAAGGTGCGAAGGCATCTCCAGGAAGGACGCATCCCGCGGTCGGCAGTGCTCGGAACTGTGGCCATTCAGAGGATGAAGCCATTGGCTCCGCAGGCGGGTTGTGTCAGCCGGAGGTTGCTCAGCCTGAAAAGCGTGGGTTGCCCGTACCCGTGCCAGCGATTTGAGAAAGAGGTTCTGGTAATTTAATATAGGTTATTTTGGAGGGGACAAGGTACAGCTTCTACGGTTTCTCCGGTCCCACACACTCGACCACTTTGGCAGAACAAAACGGTTCTCGTGTCAACCAAGGAGCTGCTATTGAAGGGCAAAGCTCCCCACTGGCAAGGCGGAGGACAAGTCCTCCAGGAATAGAAGAAACTGTAGTGAAAATCTTTCTCAGGACTAGCGTACCTTTGTAGTGTGTTTTAAAAGCACTATAGTTCGCTGTTGTTCAGCCTAAATGCCTACTGGTAGCGAAGGTTCTGTATTACTAGCATGGGCCCATTGCTAATGGAAACGGTGCAGCCATGTAGCATGGTGTTAAAAAATAGAACGTTTCCATATTTGTCTGAAAGAAAGCATTTGCCACATTTGACTTATTTTAAAAAAACCGATGTTTTTATCATAGCAGAATAGCAGCCTGTATTATGATCCATTCAGATATTAAACTAAATTGTAGATTATTTTTCAAGACCTACAATATTTTAATTAGCCGCAATAATTTGCTAGGTCTGTTTTTCATTGAAACCCCATTATTGTGATAAAACACTATCAGGATAGCATTCATTACATGAATTCAGGCCTTTTAGCTGACATGCCAAAAACAAATGGACAAACAGTGATTCTGTTGGGCAATGGGATTTGAACTAATACCGTGGTAACACTTTTTAACAGATTTGGAAAGTAAATGACAAACTGATCTCACTGAAGGCTCTGTGTTTTGGTATAAACAAACCCAATGTGTAATTTGAGAACAACCAAAAACATTGTGTGATCATGAATTCTAGAAAACAGTAAGTCACGAAAGCACCCTGAAGGTCATATAGGACAAGTGCTCAAACTTGTTATGAGTGTTATGGCAAATAACATACTCCCAGCTGAAGCAACGCACCAAGCAAGAAGTTTTTGTGCCATTTCCTCAAAAACGCAGGTTCTTGTTTCCCTCATGCTCTCGTGTCAGTTTGCCGAAGCACCTGCAGAGGTCAGAGTACTTTTGATTCACCAGAAGTTTCCGCCAAAAAACCCACTGTGATTTGGATGAGAGCAGTTTGTAAAAACATACTGTTTCCTCTGAGCTGGAAATACTGCCTTTTGGTCATGTCTTTTACTGACGAGGCGCATGAGGGGGTTTTTCCTTCTATGTATAGCATCGCTGAGATTGCTTTTTGAATGAGGCATACAGTTCCTGCAACTATGTTTTTAAAAGACTGTTCACAAATACGAGATTGCGCAGAAGGAAATCGCAATAGTGATTTTAGTGCTAGAGAGGATGCTGTATGATACAATGCATAACCAGAGGCTTGAATTTAATAAGCTTAGTTTATCAAAAGTCAACTGATTACAGTGAATTAATCCCCTCATGTGGAAAAATGAATTAGTCTATTAAAAATATGTAGGTATTTTTCCAGGACTTGTGAACATAGCCAGCGTGGAAATCCCAGACATGTTGGATTGCATGCTCAGGCAGTTCAATATTTCCCAGACATGCCAGACCTACCAGTCATGTACTGTACTGATGTTCAGTATATTCAATGCACAAAGAATTCACTGGACCTACTGTGCCTGTTTGCTTGTGTGGGAATGAACAAAGAAGTGCTAGAAGCAGTACAAAAACAGATGAAGAGGAAAGCTACGGACAGCTTAGATAAGAATGTTGTAGGACCCTGAGAAAAAGACAGCAAACTTTTGAGCAGACTGCCAAGTCAGAGAGGCTTCAGCTGTGAACAGGATTAGTACCCTGCTTCATACACTGGAGAAAAATACAGAACTATTTATGGAACAAGGACCCAAATTGCGGTTTCTTGTCTCCTTATGCCTCGCCCTTTAGGTACAAATCACAAACTGTTCATGCTTATGCTTGTGTTTCCCTTTTCTGGCCCCAGGAATCTAAATACTTCATTGCACAGTGGCACAGATTCAATAGGAAAGGTAGAGAATCCTCTTGCCCCAAACCTGAGAAGAGTCCACAGGGACAATGAGATACTCCTTAGAAATCAGTAAACCTGATATCTGATGTCCTTACAGGGAAGGTGAATACCCTTGCTTTCCCTAGCAAAAAGCAGTGAACTGTCCTTCCTGGGAAATTCACTTTCCCCTGCTCCTATCTTCTTCTTGATTTATTAAGGATTCTACTCATACAAATAGCTTAGGAGTAAGTGGATTTAGCTACTGAAGTGAAATCCAGCTCCTTATTTCCCCTAGAAACAGGTTAGAAAATACTGCTGAGTACAACTGTGGGAGGAAGAAAAGCATTCTGATAAACAGGCTGTAACAGCTGAAATTTCCTGTGCTTGTTTTCCTGTAATGTTAGTGTTGTATTGAAGCCACATCTAGGCTGGATGAAGTTGCAGCAGTAATTGAGAAGAGCTGTATGGCTTTCTTGGTCGTTGTGGAATGCAGCACTTTTGCAAAACCACACGGTGCTATGAGAAAACTACTACTCCTTTCACTGGTTCCTCACTTGTGTACTCACTCCCCTTCCAACTGGTATATCTACCCATTTGAGAAACAGGTGTTCAGCATAAATCTCCTGTAAGTCAGATATTCACAATAATGACAATTTATGACATAGGTGAAGATAACATTTATACTACTGAAAATAAAAACGTCTCTTCCCTCCCCTAACACTAAATAAAATATCAAAATGTTTCCATTTCAGCTCAAAAGACTGTGTCCTCTGGTGTATAGTGGTAACTATATATCTCTGAATTTTGGAAACATTGGTGTTTTTAATGCCAAAGTTGCACTTTTTTTTACACAAATGTTTTGTTTCTATTCTGTGCCTCATTGTATCTTCGTTGCACATTACTTTTTTATTCTTTAGTCTCCCAAGATCATTTATGTTCTCTTTTATAGCGGTCTCTTGACATAAACTCTTTTGTAAATAGGTTATACTCATGAACAATCTCTACTACCAGAAAAAAAAAAAAAGGATCAAGATGAAATCTGCCACTAATACAAGCAGTGCTGAATCAGTCTAAACCACATGAGAATAATTTCTCTCATCTTCACAGAGGTATCATGGGCTTATTACATTAGTAGCTGCAAGGTGTTTCAAAACCCTTAAATGGAAAATGGCAGGAAATTGGGAAAGTGAATAGAGGAATTCATTTTAATAGAAACAATCTTTGTACGAATTGTTTTGAACTATTTCATAAGAAATAAATATCCCATTAGGAAATCTCAGGGCTTTTTTTCAGCCATGTAAGCTTTTCCTCTCTGTTGAATTCTTAGCTTGGGACAGCTCAGTAGTTCAAAATTTAAGTCTGGAATAACTGGCAAAATTGCTTGTAGCTTTTTCCTAATACATTTTTGTTTGCTCATATGGAACATAGAAGTAAAAAGATCTGTATTTTTGATGGCCTCTGAGCAACTGCATAAGTAATTTTAAAATACAATTGCATGACTAATTTACTTGTGAACTTTTTTTCTAGAATTTATAAGCTATATATTAAAAAAATGATAAATGAATAAGAATGGTCATATACAGGTTTAGCAATTCACATTGTACGTAAATCACTGAAATTGTGCATTTGACCTAAGGATTTTTTCTGATCTTAAGATGTTAGAATATTTAACTTGAAAACTGCAAGTTTTAAAACTACAGAGTCAATATCTATTTAAGCCTATCTACCAGGAGCATACTGGGAGAAATAGCCACTATGTCTAGAAATGCAGTGTTGTATTTAAATTGATCACAGAAGGTCATGTTGGTTTTAGCTTCGTTAGCATGAAAAAATATTCTTAACAAATAAGCACACTTAGCAAGGCAAGACAATTTGCTGTCAGTTTACAGAAGAAAAGTAGAAGTCTTTTAAACTGGTATGTCATTCTAGGGATTATTTGCATTTTTATTACAGAAAGTCTGGCCAGCAGAAAAGTAGGTGGATTAGATCAGCATCCACAATCCTATTTATAGTGCTGCATACTGATAAGACTTTAAATGTTAAACTATAAATCTCAAAATACTGTGTTTATTTCACTGCAGTCTGCTGTGTATCAATAACTGCAGTATAAAATAGAGAAAATCAAATAGGATCAGGGATATGCTGTATGTGAACTGGAGTTTGTCATAGCTAATTCCCTATCTTAGTAGGTCTATTAGAAGTTCATAGAGTTCTAGGCAAGGAACTTCCTATTCTGAACAGTTTTGAACTCTTGAAAGAGAGTCTGAAGGTGGTGGGTACAAAGCAAGCTTTTAGGTAGCTGCTTGTCAGGGTAAGTCAGAGCCCAGCTGTAATAGTCTCTGTTTCAGTTCAAACTCATCAAAACTTGTCTGGGCTTGAAACTCTTCAAATGACTGATTCAAATCGAGGCAAAATATCTTGTCCTCTGGTTTTCAGCTCAATCAAATACTGAAAGGAAGGTTGTTGAATTACAAGTAAGCGGCAACCACTGAAAAAAGATTTATAATGACAACATCAATGACAATGAAGACCTCCCTTTTCTCTTTTTTCTAGAAGGATTATACCTATAAAATGTCTCCAAAATATATCTTCTGTGCTAGAGGAATTTCACTTCATCAGGTACATTCATATGTGTGGGCCTAGTCTTGATTATTAAGACCAACATGACAAGGGAAAGAAAAAAATCCAAAACACTCAAAACCCAACCATACTTCAAACCCCCAGGCAGTACAGGATGAATGCAAGTTGACCTTTGGGATCACACCATGAGAATGCAATGGGGAAAGGAATGGTCTGGTGGCACTGGTCACTGTGTAGGGTGGAGCCAGACAGTGTTTCAGTCCTACCAACACAACACGCTTCTGCTCACGAACATGGGCTGGCTCATGCTGAGCCTTTCAGGTGTCTTCAGTCTTATTGTACGGCTAATCCATAACCCAAGCCATTGTCAGTTGATTGAGAGGCTACTATAGCTGATCCTGCTTTATGACAAGAGGACTAAATAAACCCCTGTGAGTTTCCTAACAATATGTCTAACATTTCCAAGCACCATTGCATATGCTGGCTGTATTCTGCCTGCTGGAACTCACAAATACTGGGGGCTATTAGGACAATCTCAACCTGGCCCTTTTCTTATGTAGCAAGTGAAAACTACTTTTGATGTCTTTATTAAAGCTGTGTAGATTTCGTTCCAAGAAATCACAGCAGATTTCCAGTGAGTTTTTTTAGCTCTTTCTAGATTTTAATGCTGATAAATATAAGTGGACATAAAAGCTACCTATTCCTTCAGACTTGCTTCCATTCATGTCTATAATCACCTTCTCAGTTTCTGCAGATGATGATGTGGGTTAGCAAAAACGGTTAGGACAATGTGAAGGCTATTCTGATTACAACCAAATTAAGAAGTTTGTCTTCTGGTGTCTACCAAGTATTTTGAGGAAATCAGATTTTGCTAGTTCATCCACAAATCCTAGGAAGATAATGTTGCTTATGAGAGTAAACCAGAGACATTTTCCCAGAGTAAACAAGTATTTCTATAGATTGTTTGAGCTTCTTTATTTCTCTTGGTGGATAGTTAGTAGACTGTCTAACTGTTCAGCTTATTTAGAACCACTTGGAAAGTCCATATGTCTACAGTTTTTGAGGTGTGGGTACAGTAAGAGAACAAGGTAATATAGATCAATATTCGTAACAATTGTGTAGTCTGTGTTAGTTTTTATGACACCTTAGGGGAAACCCCCACAGATTACTCTATTTTTTTCAAGAATATCTAGGCCTTGTTTATTCATTACTGGGTATATTTTCCTGTTAATATTTCCTTATTCATGTAATGATATTAATTGGCAATAATTAGTTGCAAACTTCTGGGTTTTTTTTTCTGTATGTAATGAGAAATATGGTGACTCCTCTTGTAAATTGCTATATAGACTGAGAGGTGTTGCAAGTCTGGATTTTGTTGTAGGCTTCAACAAACATTAATGCATTCATCCTGAATCAGAAGGTACTCCACATTACACAGGTTCATAACACTTTTTCTTTCAATCTGCAGGAAGACATGTTCAGTAGACTTCCTGGTCCAGTTTGGCTGAGAGAAGCAAATGAACCTAGCTCTATACCCAGTGTTTTGAACAGCATTTATCTTTTCAAGTGTGGAATCTTAAGGTTAGGGACTTGGATGGAGGTTAAGGAAAGATGCAGAAAAGTAGGATGACTTGCTTGTAACAGGGTCAGCGATGCAGTTAGGAAGAGAACACAGCATCTCCCATTCCTTGAAACATTTCTGCCTCACAAATTATTGTTTCACATGAAAAATGATAGTGAGAGGAAACAAGCCCTGAAGAGCAGAGAAGTCTCAGCAATAAGAAAGATGGGAAGGAGGATGGTTTGATTAGTACAGACTAGTAGACAAGAAAAATTTTCTCAAACCAGGGGAAAGATGAGTTGGATGCAGTTATGGGGAAGTTGCAATATGTTAGCATCAGTATTATTCTCCCAATCCTTCCCTCTAAATATACAGGGAATTATTGTCAACAGCCTACTATGCCATGCCCTTTAAGGCAGAAAGGTTCCCCTCTCATGGAACCTTCAGGACACCACTGATTTTGAGCTGAAGCAGATCAGCACATAGGCTGAAGCAGATAGGAAATGCCTTATTTATGGGATTACGTTAGAGACAACTCCCATCTCCTTTCCTAGTTAGTTGGTCTAGCCCTCGCAGCTGATTACAACCTTTTATAACCTGCCTCTAGGTTAGCTAGGCTCTAGAGTGAGTAGGTAGATTGATTTAGCATGCTGTAAATTCTGATAATTATGAAAGACTTTGTAAGGTTTAGTATAATTAATGTATTCTCTTGAGAGTTTGACTGATTTTTTTTTCTCTTTTTACTTTTTTATTATTAAAAAAAAATTTCCTTCAGAAAAGAAGATACAGAATTTAGTTGAAAAATTTGAAAACAAAAGTTATTAATCAACTCTCACAAGCTAGTCTTTGAATTCTACCAGAAATGCTGCTACAGAGCTCCTATTACCTCATGGCAGCGAAGCTCTGTTAGTTTTCTTACTCAGTTATAAGGAGAAAGATTTGCTGTTACACTTTGTCTGCTTAACTCATCAGAGCAATGAAGAGTAGGATTAAAAAGATATTTTTTACTGGCTGGTTAGTTTGGTTCAACAGGTGATTTTTCATTAGTAGTTTTGCAAGCAGCAAGCAGATCACACTTGTGACTATTGTAGAGGTCATATGGAGCTTTTTCACACTGTCTCAGCCACAGTCTATCTTGGGAGGGTGTAGCACTATCACCATCTTGACTTGTATTTTGGAAATGTTTTTCTCAGCCTTCATCTTGACCTTGTGGTCAGATTAAGACTAGAGTGCTGTTCCAGTAGAAGTTATAAAGGTAAAACCACTGATAATGTCTGAAGAACATGAGCAGGTGATCATGAAGAGGACAACAATTCACAGTTCCCTTGACTTAAGTGCAAGAGGCTCAGAACAGCTGGCTGCACAATGTAACCAAAGTCCACATCCTTCCTAAACCTTCTGATTCAGTTTTTATATCCAGCATCAAGCAAGGGCAAAAGCATTTTGAATCAGCTCCAATTCTTTGGTCATCCAATATAAGCTTCAGCAGATCAAGGTGCCAATATGTTAATTTTTTTTTAACAACATTTTCTTATCTCTCAACTTACAGCTTTGGTAGGTTTTTTGTTTGTTTTGTTTTGGTTTGGTGGGTTTTTTTCCTTTCATTCTTGATTCATCTTAAGTGATACAGTTTGAATCATATCATATGTTTTATAGAGAACCTTTAGAATGAATACAAACAAAATATGCAATTGAACTCTTTTTTGATTCTTAAAGTTCTGTGGTTATTCATTTTCAATATAGCAATTTTGAGAAACAAACTTAAAAATATTTCAATTAATAATTTAATAAATAATTTCAGATAATTTTAAGATGAAGCTTAAAAAATTGTAATATTTGAACTCCACTTTATCTTACAAATTATTCTGTAATATCTTTGATACTTTACATTTATTGTAAGAAAAGGATTAATTTTTTTTCACAAAATAGGCAAAGAAATGTAAAAATTATCAAAAGGAATATTCCTTGGACATTTATTTTTCTGTCTGCATCAATTAATTTTTCTAGAACACCATGAATAATTCAAATAGACATCTTAGTTTATATTCCATGCTTTGTCTTTTTGCTATTTAAATGCAATTTTTAATAAGTGAGATTTAAATCTTAAAAATGACAGAAAGAGTTTGGTTTAACTATAGCTGTCTGTTGAACCTATTTTTAATAGAAAAATCTTCATTCGGCTCACTCCTAAAACCCACTGAAGCTAACTTTCCATTACATGAACTTTATGCACATAACTAGAGGATGGTAAAAGTGTTCTAATTAACTTCATAAAGTTCTGGCCAGGAATTACTTACATGTATTACATGTATCTTTATTGAACTATGATTCTGATTTCTCCTTTCTTCTGAACTTTGCTTTGCTTTTTTTTTTTTTTTAATAAGCACAGAAGTAATGTGCAAGGCTGTGATGCTTACTTTCATTCTAAATCTAACTAGTCTTAGAATTTTTATACATGTGTATTAATACGTTAGCTGGACTGTAACCATGACAATATTGATAGCATATGTAGAATAAATAGAAAGCAAGACTGCTTACCCAGGAAGAATTATTTGCAGTTCTCAGACGTGAACTAGACACTAGTTATTAACATTGTTTCTTATATTGTAAGCTCTTAGATGTTAATTTTTTTAGTTGTTCTTTTCCTGTTATATATTTGTCTATCAATAGTCTCATCCATTTAAGGGTTGTGACTTGTAAATGGTTAAATCCGACAGTTGTCCTTTAAATGCCAAAGTGTGTCTCTCTATTTAAACCTTCTGCTGGGGAAAATATTAATTGGAAATAGTGTTCACTTGATCTCAGATGCTCTTGACATTGCATTTAAGACCATTCAGAAACAGATAGGGCTGTTTTTTCACTTCCTGGGAGCTCACTACAAAGCATTTAATTTATGATATGGAAATATTTGATTAAATTCCAACCATGTTATCTGAATTACTGTTTGGAGTTTAAATCGGAGCAATCATGTACCCTGTCTTTTTTAAAACCTCCCATTTGTCCAAAATTCTATTTTGTTTCTGCCTGTTTTATCAACCATTTTCCTGTGTTCTATAGTTCAGAGCTTTCACTAATTTCAATCAATATAAAGGTGCAGAAGGGCTATAAAGTGAGCTTTTTCCAAAATTTGGGGACAGTGCAGATGGCTGCTGTTGCTTGTTGTGGTATGTATTTCAGATGAGTCACATGAAACCCTAAGTGCTACATGTGCTGGAAGTCTCTGTCACATGGGACAGGTTATTGATGACCTTTAGTGCTGGGTGGAACCTAACGGAAATCAGAAATTCTCAATATATTTGATGAAGAGGGGCAGAGAAAGCATTCTTTGGTAGTCCTAGGACTTTATTTAAATGTATTGTTTTGCTTTCTCAGCTACACTCTGTGCAGAAAACTTCATTTGTCTTTTTTACTATTGCTAGAACAACAACAAAGTCACCAGTATCTTCAAAAATCACATTGAAGTGGCCAGTGTTAATGTTAGTAGAAGTGCTGTTTCTAAATCTACATACAGGTCTTTCTTCAGGATATATGAGAGTTAAAACAATAGTGTTAAAATATCCCAAATACAAAGACTGAAAAAACAGCAAGTAAAAATAAAAATAACCTCAATATAAGAAAAAGGGTTAATTTCTATGGGCAACTAGTAAATGCTGAACTTCAAGAAAGTCTATTTTCTGTCACAACTGCATGTTAGTTTGAACTTTCTGTTGCTTTAAATAGAATTAGAGGCAGTGCTGGTGAAGGAAGAGAGTGGTAGTCGTTGAAGGGAAGGACTGGACATTGGTGCATCATATGGGCAAGATGTGAAAGGGAGGTTGGTCCCTGGCAATTTTGTCCTGTTTGGGTAGTACAGCTACTCCACACTTTAGGATACCACTGATCTCTACTGTCTTCTGTCAGGTACTGGGACCTTTTGGTGACAACACCTACAAATCTTTCTTTAATTAGCTGGAACTCCACTGTGGCCTAAGGGAAGCATTCATAAATCCTGACAAAATTTCTCTAAGATGCAGTGAAATATGCTGCATAAAGCAATGGAACTTGAACATTTAGAAAAGCCATATGAGAGATGCCTTTGCAGCTGTAAGATACTTCTCACATCTGTGAATAGTCAGCCTTGGTCTTTAGCATCCTGGCTTCCTCTCCCTTCCCCTTCTCTCCCTCTCCCTTCCCCCTCTCTTCCTCTCTTCTTTTTCTTTTTTTCATGAATGTGGAAAAGGGTTTCTGATAGGCAAGTGGGAAGGGGTGCAAAGAGGTTTCTGATAGGCATGTTTAGAACTATACATTTTCTACAGATTTAACAGAATTTAGCTATCTCTATTCACATAGTCCTATGAAATTGAAATTGAATTTNGAAATATGAAAAAATATTTCTGCATTCTAGATGTTTAACAGAGCTCATTTCTAGTTTGAGTTAACTCTATTATGTTACATGTAAGTTCACCCAAAGATTTTTGGAATGATTTGGAGCACAGTCTAAAAGTGTAACCTTAGTAAAGAAATTGAGGCAATAGGCAAAGTATATAGTAGTAAATGAAGAAAGAACGCTAGTTCAGAAGAGAGACTGAAGGTAATTTCTGGTATACAACATCCACTGGCATCCAATACATAACACAAAAAGAGGTAGAGAGTGAATGTTGCCAGCTGGCAAAAGTGATAGTTAATACACTAAATTATTGTTTTACTTTAATTTACTCATATCACATCAGTCAAAACCAGCATATTCTGTCTGGGAAAAAATGACATTTTATGACATGCATTAAAATTCAGTATTAATTAAAATAATTTTTTCAAATACCTCTTTTTGCATGAAGCACACTTTGTAACAGATAATATAATTAAATTATCCAAATTCTTGAAAATAGAAGCATATGTGCTCAACAGATGAGGTTTTTGGTTCATCTCTTCATTTTGTATAAAAGAAAACAACGGCAAATGTAGTAATAACATTCTTTTAAGGTACAAGAGGTATGGCAGCAATGATAATACTGTGCCTCAGTGATCATTCACCTCCATCAGCAAATGTCGTCTTGAAATCTAATGGATAATGAGACAATTTTCATAGATCAGCAACACAGATGATAAAGCTGAACATTTTTACATGTATCCAAATGTGCTCTACATGATCACATGGATTCTTGACAAGCCAACTGTTACAAAATTCAGTCAGAAAACAGAAAATGAATTATTCAACACAATCTGAAAGAGTTTGTCTTTGAAGGGTGACACTCGTTTCTGCTGCATTACACAAAGAACCCTGTTTGTGGGGCAGGGAATCTGATGGGGGTTTGTGTTTGGTTTTTTTCCTGTTTATTTTTGGATTTTGGTCTGCGGCAATTTTTCGTTTAGCTGTCAAATCAATTACACAGACAATAAGGCCATTTGAATATTTTTATTTCTTGTCACCAAGATTAAAATTGAATGGAACCCAATTCCTCCAGACTAGGGAAATCTTATTTTTGATTCTCCAAAGCTAAAATATCTTGGTAGCATTTAGTCATTAGTTTGCCATTTCTAAAGTATTTTAATTTTTAGGTACATACTCATAAAAGTCAGGGCGATGGAAAATGAGATTTTAGGGGTATTACTTGCAGGGCTTCTCCTCATATAGGACAGGCCAGGAAAAAGGGAAGAGTGAGGAGACCCTTTCTCCAATGAAAGGACTTGAATCTGTATTACCCTTCTTCTAACACAGCACAGATGACTAGATCCTCAGTTTGTTTAGGTGGAGACACTTCCACTTTGCATTAAAACACAACATGTTAAGCCCAGATGTTTCATTCTTTGCCAGCCACCAACCACATTATTCTCCCTATGCCTCTCTTTTTCTGCATAGGCCTCTCCCAATGAACAGTATCAGCTAAAGGTATTAAGAAAGCTTCGTTCATAGTGTATTAGGGAACGGTGAAGAGGTAGTGCAACTCTTCAGTAAGAGTACTTTAAAACTTATCAAGAAGCTGGAGTTCAGCATGCATCTGCATTTCTCACCTGGATGATGTAGCCCTTCTTTTCTTTGACTTTTTTGTCACTTACCTAAACATTCATATGTTGAAACAATTAATTTTGTAGATATGTCAATTATTAATTTTTGATATTTTAAAAAGTTTTCTGCTAATATTACTTGGCAAATTCAAACTCGTGACCAGTTTCTCCATGCTTTGGTGGCATCCTCCCAGAATATTATGAGTGAGTAATGTCAGTTCCTTTGCAGCACAGCCACTACAGAAGGTCTAAATGATAGTAAACAAGAGTTCTTAACAAAATATTACAGAAAAGTAGGAATATAAGAGGGACCTCTACTGTACTGCATTGTGCTCCGACTATCCAGATAAAGCTTTTTTCATTAGAATACTTACAAAATTATTGTTACAAAGAATACATCAGGAATTCATAACACTCTATTTCTATTCATTTCTGTTACTGCCTTCCTATAGAAAGAACTTACCCAGAATTACTGCCATGCAACAAGAGTAAAACAGGAGTATGTTTGTGCCAGATTCTGCACTTGGGATGGGGCAACCCCAGATGTTTGTACAGACTGGGGAATGATGTGCTGGAAAGCAGTGCCATAGAAAGGCAGCTGGGGGTTCTGGTCAAAGGCAAGTAGAATATGAGTCAGCAGTGCCCAGGCAGCCAGGAGGGTCAACTGTGTCCTGGGGGGCATCAGGCAAAGCATCACCAGCTGGTCGAGGGAGGGTGCTCTGCTCTGCACTGGTGTGGCCTCACTTTGAATATTGTGACAATTTTAGGCACTGCAATATAAGAAAGATATTAAACTATTAGAGAGTGTCCAAAGGAAGGCAGTGAAGATGGTGAAAGGCCTTGAGGGGAAACTGTAAAAGGCACTGGACCAGGCTTTTCAGGGAAGTGGTCGCAGTACTAAACCTGACAGAGTTCAGGGAGCATTTGGATGGTATTCTAAGGTACCTGGTGTGACTCTTGGCAATGGTCCTGTGCAGGACCAGGAGCTGGACTTGATGATCCTTGTGTGCCCCCTTCCAACTCAGCATATTCTGGGATTCTGTAATTTTGTGACATTCCCACCTGAAGCCTTTTCTCCCAACTAATTGGATCTTCAGCAAAATCAGCTATCAGTTGATGAGTTTCCCTTAGACTAGATGTCTCAAATACTCACACTTTAAGCAAAATAGCTTTTTCTTTTTTAAATATAATTTTATACATGCCATTTAGCAAGCTGAGCTTGTCTAGAAAATGTTAAAAAATAAATAAAACAGGTTTATTTTTATTTCAAGAAATAAAGAGAATTAGCAGTATGTTTTTCTTCCTTTCAGTAGCATGGTTACTACAGTAATCTAAAACAGTGTATAGAAAATATATTGATGTTTAATTTGAAGGACAATAAAGTTAAATACTTCATGTTGTGAACACAAAAAGATTTCCAAGACATTTTGCTGAAGAAATCATTATCCAAAAATATTTTGTGCAACCAATTGACCTATATAGGAGAAAACAGGTAAGAAACAAGGATTGAAACTACCAATTTTAGTATAAGGAGTGTCAAAAAGAAAATATATTATCCAAGCTGGAAGCAGCATCAGTAAGTGCCTGACAGTTTATAAACCTTTGGTTTAAAGTTAAAGTTTCTGAAGAAAAAGATCTGTTAGGGTAGATATGTAGTAATTCAAAATCCACTGAACTGGAAGATACTAAGTGTTCTTTTAAAATCAGATCTTTTAAAATCTTTTAAAATCAATAGTTTCTCTAGCTTTTAGAAACAAAAATCCCTTATCAATAATGCATCTTTGCAGAAGAAATGGAATTGCAGTTGTGTATCATTGTCTGCTTTTTACTTGTAGAGTCACAGTTTCATTGACAATATACTGAGCTCTTGGTTCTATTTAATTAACACCAAAATTAATATCGTCATTAATGGATATTGATTTTTAAGATTTCTTTCTTCTGAGAATTCACAGACTGTAGCTGTATTACAGGCATGAGAATGACAATTCATTCATTAAGAGATTGAGAAAAGTACACTAGCAGAGAAATGATACCTAAAATTTTCTAAAGTGCCCTCAATAATTAGGTCACTTAAGTTCAGAAATCCTATTGAAGAACCTACATCCTGTCTGACTTAAACAAGACACAGTTTAGATTTTAAAATGTAGATATGTGATGAATATACTTTTTGTAAAACCTTTTATGTTTGTATTGATTTAATCAGGATCTAGTGTCCTAAGACCATCAGGCTCTATAGAGGTTTACTTGAGTGCTACCAGGTAACCATTTTTACCCAGTTCAGAGAACTTAATGGCACCATGCTATGGTCTGGCCTATGTGTCTGCTTTCTTTTCAGGGAGGCAAGAAGAGCAGGAATATTAGGTAGAAGGGCTAACTTACACAGTTGCCCTGCTATTCATTCAGGATCCAGTCAGGGCAAATTCCAGGACTGAAAATTATTCCTATAGATATAATTTATATTTACATCTTTTTCTTTTTTCCTTTTAAAAAAGTATTTGGTGAGCTTACACAGGTACTGTTACAATGATCAGCAGCTTAATGAACGCTTAAGAAGTCTAAACACTTTCCAGTAGCAAAAAAACCCATAACCCCAAGATGAATTCTATAGATCAAAACAGTGCTTCATTTTCAGGAACTTTTCTCCTATTTTGGATGCTCTTTCATAGGCCTGAAGTTTTCCTTTGAGGACAAGCAAAACCAGAGAACTAGATTGTTAAGTAGAAGTTCTTAACTAATATTAGCTTTGCCCTGAGCACATTTATATACATTTCAAGACCTCCTGAATTTTGTTTCTGAGACAGTTGCAGCAAGAGAGGGAGAACTAGATAGTAAAATTTTGGGGAAATGGAGATCCAAAATGTAATCAGAAGACACATTAGTTTTGTTTGTGATTGCTGCTCTTAGACCCTAATGAATCCTGTGAGACCCCCTTGGACTGAGCCCACTGGTCATTCTGTGGGAACACACCCCTTCTTTCTCCTTATGAGAACAATACAGTGGAAACTCTACTAAGAGTTAGCCATGGAATTTCCATTTCCCCACACAGGGTTTTCCTGTACAGGATTAATCTGGACAGCTAATGACTTCTTAGCTTAGCTTTAACTTAGGTTCAAAAGCATACGAATGCTCTCTTGGGTAGAATAGCAGGCTACTGGAGGATATGAAATGTTTCCTCAATGGAGGCATTTACCAAAGCCTCTGTAGGACTTCCATGAATCCATGAAAGCCAAGTCTTCTGAAAATGTTCATGTTAATTCATATAGATGTTTTAATAAAAGGAGTCATGGAATCCCATACCTCATATACATTAATTTTCCGTTCAGCAGTATAAATTTGGCCATCCTGTACTTCAGTGAAAACCACCCCTGTAAGCAGAGTGTAACTGAACAAGAACTAGCATAATGGAAAGTTTCATTTCCAAAATATAATAAAGTTGCAGGAATAATGAAGGAAGTGAACATTACTTGCACTTATGGTCTACTCATTTATGCTTTTATGAATATGAATCTGTGTTTTCCTTTTATGCTGCTGTTTATATAAACGAAATCTATCACACTCCTTAAAACTGGATTAAAATGTTTCGTTTCTTTCAAAAGGCCTTTGAGCCTTTTACAAAATAATTATGTTTTAATGTTTCTACTATAAATGTTTCGGATGGATAATACTGTTCATGGGCCTAGCCCAACTTAACTCAGTGGAAAGATTCCTTTCATGTTGATGGGAGCTGATATGTCTTGCTGTACAAAATTTTTAATGATCCATAAATAAACAAAGTTATTACTGTCATCTGATTTTCCAGTGTAGATATATTACCTGAATCAAGTAGTTCCATAAGCAGTGGAATTAGTGAAGCATCATTTTATATCATTTGTATCTAAGGGTGAATTTCTGTGTGGATTCTCTTATGCCTAACCATGATTACACTCCCACAGCAGCCTTTGCTGTCAGGACAGCAATGTCTGTATCTCTCTATCCCATCCCCATCCCATACTTGTAGGAATTGTGTACACATGAGTCTTCTAACTCCTTGTTGAATCTGGACAAAAGTAGCTAACAGATTTACTAGAGGCCGGCAGATAGGTGACAGGAAAGCTTACAAATGTTATAGTTGTAAACCACATTCCTGGGGGAACTGGACTAAAAGTAAAGGAATGCACACACAGGACTTTGTATCATCAGACTTTGATAATATTCTAAAGGAATAGTTAATAAGAAACCACAAATGTGGATTTAAAAGGAACAAGAAGTAATCTAAGTTTTAATAAGCAACACAGGAAGCTTGGTTATCCCCCTAAGCACAGCTCAGCATTACACAACCTCATGACTTCCCAGGGGAGGCATCTTGTTCCACTGAGACCCCAATGCCTCCTGGAGCTTCCCAGCATACGGTTGGTATTTGAAATATTTATGGTACTGCTACATGCCTCTGGGAGCAGCTGACTCCATCAAGAATTAAGACTTGCTTTGTAAGCCGGAGCAGAATGGGAACATACCTTGGCTTGGTTCCCTCTGCACTTTGGTAAGCAAAATAGGGAATGATTTTACTTAATTTCTGGGGAATGCACTCTTAAGAACGAGGAAAGAGTCCTTAAATAAGCCAGAGGAGGGAAATGAAGAATTCATGGTGTCAGACCTTGTGGTCTTTTTTCATTCTCATTCATTCTTTTACCCTTCAAGACTGCATTTTTAAAAAAACTGTTGCAGAAGTAATAGTAAGCATACTGGGCCAAACTGACCAGTTATTCTGGGAGGAATTTGATCCTTAACAGTTTTTTAAATCAACTGCATTAATAATTAATAATTGAGACTATATTATGACATTCCATAAATGTAAAAGCCTTAATTCCAACATATTTCTTCATTATGGAGTAAATAATTTTGAAATTGATGTATGTTAGATGGAATTAGTACTAGTATTCAAAGTTAACATTGCATAGTTCTTTCATTACAATTGCCTATAACTTTGCCAATGTCAACAATCTGAAATAAAATTTTTTACATTTATCCTCTATTCCAAGCGGATTTTATATTTTAGCTTAAATTCAAAAGAAAAATAATGAATGAAATGTAAAGTATTTGTGCAAATGTTCAGTCCTCTTCTGAAAAATCAACGTTTTGTAAAGCTCTACCATTGCAATCAAGATTATTTTGAAAGACAGAAGGAATGGTTCTGAAATAAGACAGATGAATGTACCAATCTAAGAAGCATCCAAGCAGAATTGCCCAAATAATAAACTTAACAGAACATAATTTCTATATCCTCCTTAGAGTTTGTTGAAGACTTACTTATAGAAGTCTTAAAACTTTTGATTTGCATTTTCTGACGAAACTCTTCAAGTGGGTGTCATTAACTTTATACATATAACACATTGTATAACCTTCATTTGTCTAATTTATGTGCCCAATTTATGTTGTATTCCTTTCTACCACTTAGAGTTTGAGATAGCTAGTGGACGAAGCAAAAGAGATAGAAAAAAATGTTCTCTTTTACATAGTTTTACCAAAGCGAGACTTCTAAAGCTTTACTTTGCCAGGAACTTTTGTGTACTGTAAAACAAGACTGTTATAGTGCATATGTTCAAGTAGGTCAAATCAAAGTTATTTTAATCATGACATTTTATCATTTTGCTACTTAAGCATTCTTTTAAGACCATTTTTACTTGGAATCAAGTGTATCAGATTGCTTTACAGTCTACTACTTCAGTTAACAGACCATAATTTACCTATGACATATATTATAAGGTTAATCTATTGTTGTTCTCTAAAGGATGTTAGAACTCATGATGCCCTTGGGAACAATCCATATCCCACTGGCTGCTCAAAATGGTAATTTTTCAACACTCTCAGTATATCAGTGTTTTTCTTGCAAATCTTTTTCTGGTCATAAAAAAGTAGAATTTTGCATTTTGGATAAGTGGTTTATTGTTATTCTAGTACGGTATCATCTTATGAAATTGTTGCCATATTTTTCTGACTGTGTATCCATCCTGCTGCAGACTTCCTCTCAAAATAATTTTTTGTGTGGGGTTTACACTAGATGGATGTTTAAAGAGTTTGAAATCAATACTGCATGCTCTGCCATGTAGGTGGTATCCAAAAATTTCTTCCAAATTTAGCTATATGTTTTGTACCACCTGCTTCACAAGTTCTTGGCACCTGCTCTCCTTATGGGAGTATTAACATTTACTTCAGTGGGGATAACATCCAGTTCATTATTTGTTGATTGTCCCACACAACATCAACAACTATACTACTAGAAGAAACAAACATCAGAATTGAGGAGCATGACATACTGGCCCACAGCTCCTTCTTGTCTTAATCCTGTAACTATTTCTATTAGACTTAGGAGTTTACTAATCAGGGTAGAGTGAAGAGGATAAAAAAGCTATATTTCCCTCAATGTTTCTGGCTAAAAAAACCCCAACAGCAAATAGAGAAAAGATTTGCAAAGTATGGCTTTCACACATGTATCCTCAGAATTTTTTTTTTTTTTTGTACTATACCATGCAGATGACTTGGGAAAAGGCAAGGACAGCCAGCGACTTTGCACAGTCTACCTCTGCCACTGTAGAGGTCACTGCAGCTCAGGTCTGCATTTGGGAGTGCTTCATTTGTTGAAGCTTCGTCAGGCTCTGAAAGATCTATCCTTAGCCACTGACAGTATACTGAGTAGCAGGATTTGAGGCTTAGCAATCAACTATGTCAATGGAGTATTGCAACACTTATAGAGGCTAGGACTGCACACACAAGTGTTTGTGCTCATTTATTGTGACCACTTACATGGGCATAAGAGTTTATGTGGAAATTATCAGTTTAAAGTCTTTACTGCTTATAAAATGCTCACAATATAATGTGGGCTACAAATTAAGCCTTGTGATTTTTTATTACAGTATTTCATAATAGATATATATTATGTCCCTGGGCAAACTGGTTTATGAGATCTTTAAGATCTAAATTTTGAGATTCTTTTAGCTTACCAGACCAGAATATAAATTTTTGGCATGTTTGAGAAACAGGGACAGAGATTTAAACTTTGCTGATACACACATGACCATCATTGAACAAACTGTCAGTCTATATTATTTAAACTGTAAAAATTACTGTAAAAATTACCGTAAAAATTACCAGTGATTCTGCAATTGTTTCCTATTGTATTAATTAAACAATGAATATAAACAATGTAGCATTTTTGTTAATGATTTTATAGTGCTTTACAAAAAAGGCCAAGATAATAATAATAGAGAAACTGAGGAAGAGTGAGAAACTGAGAGAGAGGAATAAACTAAGGAAAAGAAAAAAACAACAAAACAAGCCACTGATTTTCACAGGCAGGTAACACAAATAATACATGCTCCCATTATGGGGCACTGAGGGACAAAAAGACAGGTAACTGTGTTGATCTTGCTTTACAGCCCAGTGCAATGCTAAAAATTGGACAATGTAATCTGCTCCTACGGAGGAGGAAAGCAACATGTACATTATCTCTTTCTTCCCCTCTCATCTCAGGATGAAAACTTGGAAAAAGTGCTCTGTAGTTGCTCTTTAAAGGCACAGTCTGGTCGTTAGCATATGGTCTGCAATGAAAATACTTTGCTGAAGTTAATATTAGCTTCTCAGGTAAGTTAGTTTAATACTTTTTTCCACATCTTAAAAAACCCCAAATTGTTAATACTCAATGTACAGCTATTATTTACTATTAAGATTCCTGTATGCTTGAACTGGTAGTATTTTTTTTTTCACTTTTATGAATCTTTATTTGTGTTCCATATATCCTATTTTGTTTTAGGTTCTCATTGCCTTATCAGTTGTACTTTAGCTCTGACTTTGAAAAAAATGAGGAGTGCAAGAAAATTGTTTGCAAGGCAGAGCTGGATAGAAGCTTTTTTCAGAGTAAGATGTTCAGGATTTGACCCTCTGAGTAGATTTTATTTTCTTAGTGGTTTCCCAGAAGCCACACAGAAAAGGGAAACAAAGCTAAATTGGGACAAGGTCAGCTGGATATAGAAGTGACTGTAACAAACCTCAAATAGTTCTGTTATTTTTGTTTCAGCTAAAGTTCACAGAATTTTTATTAGGAATCTAACCTAGATATTTACACAGGAATCAGAAAGAACAACTTTCTAATGACTGCCCAGTGGGAAGGTTGTATTCATAACTGGTGTTAACTTCATACTTGATGCTGACAGATATTGGTTTAGATATTCAAAGACTGAGGAGTCTCTCTACCGAAGGTATAACAGAATAGAAAGTAAGAGACTTGGAGAAATCTTTTGAACCTATTTTGTGCTTACTTCTTGCTTGGAAATATAAATGAATAAATATATAAAATATGCACTCATGTAAACACAGAGAAACACAGGTATTTCATCAGAGTAAGACATGATTCTTTTTATGGAACTTTACAACCAATGTGAGTAGGAGAAGTATAAGCTCTTATTTAAACAAGATACAAATGCAGATCGTGCATATTTTTCAAGCAGAAATCCATGATTTCAAATCAATTGACAGGGCTAGTTTATCTCAATTAAAAGGAAAGATATTCTTTTAACTTTAGACACTTCTCTCTTCTAAAGAAAACTTACTGTATTATAGATGGAAAAAATTCTTGCATAATCATGGTCTCTTCATGTAGGAATTCACCCCACCTCCTAAAAATTGCTCAGAAACATTAGGTATCAGATAACGAAAGTCACAGAGCTACTCAGAATTTCCTCAGTTGCTAAGAATAGAAATCACTGTTAGAGGTTTCTCTAAGAAGGTGTCTGCAAATCAGGATTCATTTTCTGTCCCAACTAAAATAGCTCAAATTTATTTGTTCTACAAGGCATGTTACTTTAAAATGAGAAATGTTGAAGAGCTGGAGTTGTCCTTTATTTGGAAATTTTAGATCTGGGATCTAGCTATTTCTACATTTTTCTCCTGGTGTGAATATATGAAGAATATTCTAGCATTCTGACTTTTTTGTGATGATTTTATAGTGTATTTTTCATATGTGCAACATGCAGTTATTATTTTCTTTTATGTGCATTTAAGTAAATATTAAACAAATACATAAAATACATAAACAACATATTGGGCAGATAGGTATACTCTGTATGCTGTTGTCCATTATTCTGAAAGATGATACTTGACAATTCATGCGACATGGAAAATACAGAGGTTTAAAATAGGGATACAGCTAAAATGCAAAACTCAGCCAAGGGCAACAATATCGCTTGCAAGCTGTTTTTAATAGTTGCAAACTGCCAAATCCTTTAAAAACAGAATTAAGGCTAACTGACAGCTGAAGAAAAGTGCACTTGATATTTAGAGATAAACGAGTATCATTTTCAGTGTCATAAAAAGGTAGGCTAGATCTAACCTTCAGCCTGGATTCAGAATGTCATGATACAAAGGGAAATGCAGTTTCTTTTTGTTCTATCTTGGTCATTATCATGATGACTAAGTTGGGAGCTGTCTCTAAGTCTTCCTTAAAAATGGAAGCAAAAAGGCAATTTAATAGCACCCTAATTGCAAAAATATCACAGTAGTCTTCATACCTTAAAAGAGCATGAATAAATTAACCAAATAGAACTGGTTACAAAGGTAAGCTAAAAGCTAAACATAATAAGACACTGTTTTCAGCATTTCAAAAGAACCAAATACAATACATCAGCAGCTTCAAAATCCTTTTCAGTAAGTGCACTCAGAAACAACTAACTAGCAAACAAAGCTATTATGAAGATGACAGTGTGGTCAGTGAACTTTTGGCATGCCAACTCTCTAAAATGTAGGCCTCTAGAAATATTCCTCACATTTGAGTAAGCAGAAAAGAGCCAAATTTAGCAATAGATGCTATGGATGGGGTATGATGATATGCTGCTTTTTACAAATTTTGGCAGCCAAGAATTTCTTTGAGAAGAGAAATACGTTCCTTATGTATTGCTGAAAGGATGTAATTTTTCTTAAGTTTTAAAGGATTGAGAATAATAAAGTGATCAGAATATCAGAGACCAAAATTTTATCAGATTACTTTGTATTACTAGATAAGGTGAGCCCTTATTCTTTTCTGAAATCACAGAATCACAGCATTAACAAGGTTGGAAAAGACCATAGTGATCACTGAGTCCAACCTATTACCTAACCTATTACTAACCTGTCACCCAACACCATCCCATCATCTAGATCATCTACATCATCATCACATATCGTAGAGTAGCTATTCTATATCCTACCATATATAGTAATTTTTGGGTAATAGAGCTACTTCTATTGATAGATAGATCATCTCAGTCTAATAGAGTCGTCAAGTATTACAGAATCACAGAATATTCTGAGTTGGAAGGGACCCATTAGGATCATCAAAGTACAACTCCTGGGCCTGCACAGGACAGCCCCAAGAAACACATAATGAGCATTTCATGAAAATGAATGACCATTGAAAATAAAAAGTATTTTCTTTTTTTAGCTATTGATTTTGTGTAAATATGCTCATGAAGATTTACAGGAGGAAAAACTACTCAATAACTGAAGTTATAAGAAATAGGGAAGTAACTGTATTTCATTGTCTTTGGTGAATGTCAGGGCAGAATCAACACAGTTTCAGTAAACATACTGTTGGGGCGTTTCCTTTCCCATATCTTTTTATTTTATACCTTTGGTAAGAAATCTTCACATAATGTAAGATTGTAAAAATGCCAGATAAGAATATCAATTATTATAAAGGATAAAGGCATCAAGGTGGATTTTCTGCTGAAATGATAAAAATTGCTCTGCCAAAGAAATCTATTATAAATTGCACTAACAAAGTTGATTTTCTAGATTTTGATTCAGGAAAGTGATTAAGCTTATGCTTAAAGTTAACCTTCTTGAACAGGAGGCCTTTAAGGATTAATATGGGCCTCTGGAAACGGGATACAGGATATTCTGAAGTATGCTAGGCTCCCAAATAAAACAGGGCAGAAGTTATGAACTGATGTCTAACAGTCTGTTTTGTTCCACCAGAACCATTAAAAGAATTATAACAGCATAGGCAAAGCCAGAGCTGCATCTATGCCTGGTTTCATCTCATGACAGATACGATCTTGCCTTTTTGGTTTCGCTCTTTAATAGTTCTCATTCTGCACAGAATTCAGAACGATGTTGCTTTTACTGTCAGAATATATTAATTGCTTTAATAAATTTTATTTAAAGTTTGAATTGTTTAAGCACTTCTATTTTACTTTGTTTTTCTTTATAATTGCATACTTTAGAGTTACATATTCTATTTGTTTTATTTCTGAACATCTTTTTTTAGATGTTGTGTGGATTCCTAAAATAGGAAAAATATTGTGTACACTTGTATCATTAGAACAGATCTGTTCAGCATATTGTTTCATTTTGAATGGATATCTTGCACAATTTTCAGGGCAATTACTGAAATTGTAGCCCAAGTTCTCTTTTGTCAAGTTTTCTTTCCCCGCTTGATTTCCTATTTCTAAATTTAGATAGCCCTTTTTATGATCATGATTGTCATGAATCCTCCACAGGGTTAAGCTATGTTGATACAAAAATGCCATATTGATATAAAATCCAAATGCAAACTATTGGCAACATACTTTAGATCCCAATAGTTAGAAATGGAGCAGTAAATGAGGGGGAAAAGCAGGAAGGAGTTAGAGAGCAAATCAAGGATGATAAAATATATTTAAAAGGACAAGGCTTTTCCTCACTGGCATTTATGTATAAAACTAAAATAAGCTCAGTGTCATTTTGCTGCAGATAAATATTTAACTAAAAGGAGAAATGTAATTTTTTTCTTAGGATTTATCCACAACAGATAACAGTGCCTTCCCTGAATTATCCACAATGGGAATGCATTCAATACATTTTAAAATTCACTTATAATTTACTCAAGTATCATTATTAGATATTTAAACTATGAGCTCATTTGCCTAATTAAGCATGGTAAATCACACATTATTCATATTACTTGATCAGATAAGCATGCAAGCATTAATAAAATAACAAATGGTCTAAAGTCTGCTTCTATGAGCTCAAGCCTGCAATTTTAAGCTCAGCAAACACGAATGCCAGTAAACATCTGATATCACCCAGGTTTCTCTGGAGCTGTGCTCTAGTACTGTGCTTAAATCCCACAATTTTTTATATTATAGTGTCTCTGCAATATGAAGTTTCTTTCTACCTTGTGAGATACCTGCTATATCTCAAAACTACTTATTTTTTTCCCTTCTAAACTCGACAAAAGGAAAGAGATTCATTGAAAATTCTGCTGCAAAGACTGTTTTTTTCATTCTTGTCTTTGACAGGCTCATCCATTCCCGTGCATCAACACATGGCCTCCCTTTTCTTCAACCCCTACAGAGCAGTGGCCTGCTCTTTGCACTCACGCTTCTTCCCACATTGTTTCTCCCACTCATCTCTTTAGATCAGGTTTAAGATCTTGCCTCTGTTTCCTGTCACATTCTAGCATCTATCATCCAGCCATTAACATTTTGGAATACACCTTTCTGACACTGCTTTTCACATAGTGAAAAGGCCATACGTTCTCCCTATGAACCTATGCAAAATTACCATGTCACTTGTCTGTAAACACTTGCTTAAAATTATCCTGTGCAATATTTTCTGCAAGTCTCTTGAGAGCAGCTAGATTCTCTCTGTCAATCCATCATATTGATCAAACTGGCTTTACTGGTTTTTAAACTTCCATTTTTGTAACCCCTTTAGTACAAGGGACCTTAAATTTAAAGGTTTTGGGGAATGGACTATTATTTCTTTCCTTTTTTATCATGGTAGAGTTCTTAGTACAGTGAAATCTTAGCCTGTGACAGAGTTTGCAGCTGCCATGATAAGAAGAATCAATTATTATAATAGAATAACAATTGTTTATTTAGGACTATTGGGATAAAAGTCACTGGATGACATATGAAGAAAAGATGCTTTCTCGCACTTCTCTTGGTACAACCCTTAGTCAGAGAAAATGGCCACAACAGCTATGCAAGTTGTTGCTGGTATTATTATGGTAGGAATTCTAATAATGTTTTACATTTATACAAAGGAAAGATCAAGTTATCTAACTATCTAAGAACAAAAATGTAACTAATTGCAAATTTAAAGTGGATGTATGAATTGAGAAGAAACACTGTTTTTCCAGATTGGATTTCGTTTTGTTTTGTTGGGTTTTTTTGTTTATTCTTTTTTCTCTTACTATACCTCACCCTGAACATGCTCTTTAAATTGTGTTTAGGCTGGTGCTTTATTTGCTCAACCTCCACCTTCTAGGACAATCTAGGCACAGCAGAAGCAGCCTAACAGAATGTTCCTTCATCAGTGATGCCAGCAGAAAGAGCTGCTGTGTGACCTCAATGTTTGGGCAAAATGCCCCCATGAAGAGAGTAAATGATGAAATAATTTGTGATTATCCTACTACGGTTTACCGCTTCCCCAGTTCACATAAACGGTGGTCACAGAATCCTCAGAGAAAGCAAACGAGGTCTGAGGAAGATGCAGACATTCCGTATCTTCCTTAGTCTCATTTTAGCATATCAGAAGGATTCTCAGTCTAGAAGGCAGATGAGTTGGATCCATTACTACATGTATATTATTCATAGGGTTAGACCTGATTATGCCTTCTGGCATCAAAATCTAGTAGTAATCCATAAGGACAGTATTCATTCAGAGTAATATAACTTTTTAAGGGCCTTTGGCTTTTCAGTATCCTTTCAGATGCTGTGGAAGAGAGATACTGCTTCAGTGAACCTGCTCAGAGCTTCCTCAGGGCTCCAGTGCCTTTGTGCTGGCCAGGTCAGAGCGTGGTGATGAAGTGATCAATACTTATGACTTTATATATTGGAGGGAAGCATGCAGGAATGATTTAACAGATGTATTTGTGCCTGCAGAAATTTATGGGCATGTTGATATTCTGTGCCAGGACTTTTGAGCTGCTGGCTTATGTCCTGGCCAAAAGTCATGGAGCTCAGATTTACACAGAGTGTATTTGCCATTAGGGTTGGTATTCATCAAATGTAACCTTGATATCTTGTATTACTAAATGTTTCAATGTGAGTTGTTTTAATTTTTTCCAGTGATAACCCTGGAATTATCTTTAAAGCACTCAACATTCAATCCCCCTCTCCTTTTTGCCTTTGCTCAACTCTCTGATCTCTGTGTTGAGTGTGACTGGTGACATTTCTAAAGAAAGGAACCATGACTGAAAGTTACCTCACTGTTGGTATCCACACTGCTACAGTTTGGAGGTGACAGATTTTTTTTTTCCATCAGAAATATCACAAAAGTTTTATCTTCATCTCACACCACTATGTGATGCCTGCAACTGGGGGGGCTGGCCTCTATGAGCCTCTGGCACATGGCTTTTATGTATTAGGGTCTGTGAAGGAGATACCACTTGCAAAGATTTACGGTGTGCCAGGACTGTGTGCCAGATGGTAAAAGCCACATGAGTTGAGGTGCACTTAAGTGACTTTTTTTTTTTTAGTTTGTTTTTGTTTATCATAGAGAATAGACTTCTGGGTTCATAAAGTTTCAGAATGTTCTGCCTACTGCGTCATGGAGAAAAATATTAACGCCATCCTGAATCCACGCCACCCAGAGTTATAAAAATAGCGTTTAAAAAAAGGAGGTAGGCAGGCCATTTCCTGGGACAGAAAAAATAGTTGATTCAAAATACATTCTTGCAATTTTGATACTAAAATGAATAGATTGTTACTGCTGTTATTCTCTAAACTGAGTTATTCAGGACATTAAACAGAATTCCATGAAAGAAGTGTATTGAAACATTCTGCTTATCCTGCTTACCTGGAAATACCATTTTCTTGCTCTAAAGAATTACTCCCGTTTGGGTTTCAGCATATGTTCACATAGTGTCACAGAGGGGCTTCCCCTGTCACAGAGACAAACAATTGTTATAATTTAGAAAGTCCTTGTGATCTGAGGTCACGGGCCAGGGAGGCCGATGTAACTCATGGGACAGTCTGAATGAGCAGGAATTCCAAGTACATCCCACACGGGAGTTAAGCACATTGAGCATGGGCTGTACGTGTTCGTGAGCCCACGACGTTTAGTACGATAGATCTAACTGCAATAAAAAGGACACAGCATCAAAGGTATTTAACTGGATCGCTCATCTTCTTTAGAAGCCTGCCAAGCACTAGGCTTGACTATATTCATCTAAACGCATTATTTCTGCTCAAGAAAGAAGACGTGGGCCGGCCAAACAGGAGAACTGTGGCGACACCGGACGCTAAGGGCGGAGAGAGGGCAACGAGAGCCCAACCCCTCAGGCTGCGGGCAGGACCTGGGCGGGATCCATCAGTCGCTTCCAGCCCTGCAGAGTGGGAGCTGGTACTCCTCCTCGCACGCCGCGGTTGCGGAGGGGCCCGAGCAGCCCGTGTCCCCCGCGGGGGGTTCGGTNNNNGCCGCCGCCGCCGCCGCCGCCTTCGCCGCGTTTTCCTGTTTGTTGTACCTGAAATAGCTGACCTTGGGAGAGAGGCGGCCCCGCTGCGGGCAGCCCCGCTGCCGGCCCGCCGCGGCGTTATCAGCCGTTTGTTTAGCTGGGTGAGAAGGCGAGCCCCGCCTGCCCCAGGCCGCTAGCAGCTTCGGGGTTTTTCCACCAGCCCCGCTGGATTTTTTTTTTCAGGGCTCTTCGTAGCAAAGTCTCTTGGCTCACGGAGTATGCCCTGATTTTAAAATGTACGTCCCCAGGGAGCGCAGTGCCGCGAACGCGATCAGAGCTGGCTCCGAGCTACACAGAGAATGCCACAAGTTTTTATGAAAATGAAGTAATCGTAGGTTCAGCATAAATATCTGTATTAAAAACTCCGCTTTATGCTTTGAATTTGACTGAGTCACTTCAGCTAGACTACAGCTACCATTTACATACAGGCTATGGACGCGATCCAGGAAAACAAGATATTTTGAGGCTGGTGAAGGGCATCTCGATTTTGTGTTGCTTACTGGTAAAATTATTCATTTTTTGTTGAAACATGCAATTCTTGGCTGAACCACGCTGTGATAAATAGAGGTAAAACATGGTTTGCTTGACTATTGATAGCAAGCTGCATGCTGCTTTGTGCGAGTGAGAGATCAGTGCTGCTTGTGGAGGCGTCCCAGTCTAATCCCTGCCGTAGACGAAATTGACAGCACAGCCACATGGTGTACATGGCAGATGAGCTGCATGAATGCTTTATAGTTATATTAGTAAATCCGAAGTGTAAATTAGTAGCAGGAATTCTGTTGTAACCACCAAAAATAACCACCCCTTGTGCCAGTTCTCCTCCACGTTTCCTGATACATCCTCATTTTCTTTCCCTTTATATCTACTGCAAACATGGAAGCTTTTAGTCAGTCTCTCAGTCACTTCAGGAACTTCGTGGTTTTGTTTTTTTTTTCTTCTGATTGGCCTGACATTTTTTAGGCACCTGGACCTGAGACAATTCAATGGACATGGGCATTTATATTCAGAATGCAGTAACAACCCTCATTTTACTCTTAGTTATTTGGAGCCAGTTTGCTAGCTTAAATGTACCAGTTTGCATACTTCAGCGATTTTTTTCTTCCTTTTTCTGTCCCTTTTCTCTGTAGGAGTTCCAAAATTTACCTTCAAACAACAAAAAAAAACATAGGCCGAAGTATAAAGTATTGAGAAGCTCCTGTCAGACCCAAACTTGCAGGCGCTGATCTAAAATTTAGCCAATTTTTGGCACAGTTCTGCAAGGCACTTCTCATGCAGGACAGGCATATATGTGAATGATTCATCACACAGAAGCCTTTAAAACCAAGCAAGCAGATGCATTCCAGAAAGGAACAGATCCATAAAGAGAAATCCAAGTTTATAGAGAGTAGTCCTTACCAAACAGATCAGGTTGAGCTTTTTTTTTTTT
The DNA here is from genome assembly GCA_013399895.1 of Serilophus lunatus. Classification (NCBI taxonomy): domain Eukaryota; kingdom Metazoa; phylum Chordata; class Aves; order Passeriformes; family Eurylaimidae; genus Serilophus; species Serilophus lunatus. The sequence continues at coordinate 291,770 of VXBA01002101.1, read as the reverse complement.
TTGCTTTTTGGTAGAAAAAACTTTGGAGCTGTTTTTCAGAAGTTTGTGCAGCTGTTAGTTTAGTTGAGTAAGAGGAGGTTTTGGTTCCCAGTGTAAGATAAATATTTTCAGGGATCAAAGAGGTGGAAAAAGGGAGGGTGTATGTTGAGAGGTAGCTACTCTCCTTTGAGTGGGTTATTATCCATGCAGGTATTGTGTCTAGGTTTGTGTCTACCACACAACTAATATCTTACCAATGAACAAAAATATATGTTGACTTATGTTTTGGATAATATGAATAAAACAGGTAAGAAAGCAGACCTTAGAAGTTCTTGTTTTTATGGCCTTCTTTTTCCCTCATGACTTCAAGAGGCATGGTATCTAGCCTGATGCCTTGTCACACCCTTATCCACTGACAGAAATGTTTTGAACTTCATTTGGAGGGATTTGGGTTAACTGCTGTCTAGAGGATAAGAAATTCTTTTTTCATGTGGAGATGAGCCCACAGTCCGAGTGTTCTCCTTAATCTATCTACTGCACCCAGAGGTTTGCCTTGAAAGCGGGTAGAAGGGTCTGTCAGGTGTTTTAGCTGTCTTCAGTTTTGAGAAAACGATCTTGGGATCTAGGCACAAACATTAATGAAACAGATACCTCTCAAGAAACAACCAGAAGTAAGGACCTAAGTCTGGAAGCATCTCACAAGGAGTGGAGGCCCCAGTGGAGGCCTCTTACAGCTCTTTCCCAAGTCTGACCTAAAGTGACACTGCTACATCATACTGTAGCTGCCCTTGGGTACAAGCAGCCAAGACCCCAGGAATGTTGCAGAGCCTCTTAGTGCATTCAGGGCCTTGACAGACTCCAGCGATCATGTCTTTACGAAACAGAATTAAAATAACTGCACTGAGATTTTTACACAGTTCCTCGATGTTTTCTTTATATTCAGCAAAGTGCTTGTCCCTAGCACAGAAGCCCATCACTCTCATTTAGACCTGCAAAGACCTCACAGGTCTTTCAGCCTGAAATCTGATAATTCAGTGACAATCCGATTGCAAGGACCACTTCAGCTTCCTGTCTGAACTAAATACTTCATCTGGATCCCCATGCTTTTTGTCCTGACGTTCATTGGTCCTTAGAGTTCCTGGTACATTTGTCAGTCCGTGTGGCAGCCACCTTCTCTCCTTCAAGAGTCTGCATTTGTTGATGCCTGGTACAGAATGTCACTAAGCTTTATCCTGGGCTGGTCTGTGTTTATGGAGACCCTCCCTTGAAATTATTTGGAGAGCCACTCATGCTTTCCTCCTTCAGATTTTCTGCCTTAAGATTCCTCCTAAAGAGGATGCATTTAGAAAATCAGCCATTTACTTTAATGATGACTAACCTGAGGGAGAAGTGTGAAGAGGGTAAAGGTTTTTAGATACTGATAAATTAAAATGATAATTAACTATTAACATATGTTTCTAAAATGGTTTAAACTTTAGCTTCCATTTTTTTCACCAATCACTCCATTTCATAATTTGTACTGGTTCTTTAAGTTCAGTCTCTAATTGATTTAGTCTTGAAATCTTTTTCCTTCCCTAAATATAGGAAGTGATTAAGAACATCTTAACAATGACTCTGATTCAGAAAAACAGACAAATTAAGTATGTCTTAGAGAGCTTTGCTGAACTGGAACCAAAATTACTAGTGCTACTTGTGGTATAATTTTTGCCTGTATGATTTCAGAACATTTTTCTTAATAGTAAAATATTATTTCTTTCTCTGCCAGGGATTTGAGCAATGACAGTATTTGACTCATTAGGTTAAGCTAATGACAGGGACAGTCTTTTAGCACTTTCATGGAAATATTATTTTTCTTGTTTGCCTTAATTTAAACATCAATACTGATTTGTCATGAGCGAGGAAAAATGGTCACTGACAAATGTGACAATAGTTTGTAGGTTCTATCCAATGTTAAGATGTTCAACCTCTCAGCAGCCTAGTATTTCTTCAAATGAATATGCCAGAGTTCTGAAGAGTTCAAGTACCCCTAAAGCATGGAGCAGAGGGCACTGAAAGAGTGTTATGGGTTAGTGAACAGAATTACTTGGAATAAGTAGGCTTTTGAAAGTGCAGCTTCAGAAAATATGCTGCTTCCTGAGAATCCAGTTTATAGCTTTAATTATTGCTCTGCGTGCAAACTGACTGAAAATGAATGGGATTGAAATTCTTTATGTTGTCGCAGGATACATAAATGAGACAAAGATTATGTCTGGATTTTGCAGCGATTAATAAACAGTCATGTATTTAGCTGGTGGTTGTGCTAGCATATAGCTTTGTTTTTTGACTGTCCAGAATATCAAAAACTCATGGACCTTATTGCTTATATCTGGATTATCCAAAGAAATTGTTTAATAACTGTCCGCAATTGTTTTGAAACAATTTCATACATATACACTAAAGCATGCTTATCTCTGAGGATCATATAGATAAACAAGGCATTTGTGCATACAGTTGAAAAAGCACTGGAGAAAATTAAGGTGAATTTTGTTTGCATATACAAGCTCTGTATCAGAGTCCACCATACCTGTATCAGAATCTTTCTAGACTCTATGATTTATTACAGATATGATTTATTTTGTACAGGAACTGGATAAATATGGTAGAGGAAATAGAATCTGTAGTATATGACTCCCTGACATTCTGCATCCATCAGTAGAATGTGCATAAAATTACAAAGGACGAAAGAATTAGGACAAAGGTGTTGTCAAGAAGGTGTATTACTGGGAGCATGGCATAACTGTTTTTGGAAAAAGTGGCATAATGGAGAAATATGCTGGCCAGCTGTTATCAGACAGAAAGGTTTAGGAAGAGAAAAATCTGCTGAAATTAAAGCTGATGTCCATGCACTTACTGTGGAGGAAAATGATTATGCTTTTTATTGGCCTGAAGTGGTTGTAAATGAAAATATTACAGTAGAATGTGAATCTTTTAATACAGATGAAGGGCTGCGAATGAACAAATGCCAATTTCCTTCCCAACAAACTACCTTCAGCCATAGAGCAAGTACAAAATAAAATTCATGTATAACCTTCATGGGAACCATGTTGGTTGTATGTTACATGTGGCTTTCTTATTTGTGAGTCCATTACATGAACAGTGATTAATACATACATATATATATATATATCTGTATGTATAGGTAGAACAAACTCCTGATATGTGAAGACTTTTGATTATGTGCTTAAAGCATATATTTAAGACCCATTGAAGTTAGCTGTGCTCGAGTCTTTTCTTGATCTGTGACATAGTTACTTTTCTGAGCATCTTGACATTTCTTGAAACTCACATTTTGCAAGACAAAGTCAATATGATATGTTACAGAAAAGTATTTTCTTGTGAAGGCTTCGTTATTGTTCTCATTTTCTTTCATCTAAAGTAAAAATAACTCATGCTGAAAATGCAGTCTGTGTATACTGGCAATTAAAAACAAATCAGGAAATCACTCTGCTATATTAAATCACACATGCCTAGTTATGATTTAACATGCTGGGGAATGAAACCGAATTCCACCCTGAAGTATCAAACACTGCTTTTGTAAACACTAGGTTTCTCATTCAGAATATTTTTTTCCCCATGCTTATACCATTAATGTATGCATCCCAAAATTTCCGCGGAGAATGAAATTATTGGGTTGTCTACCAGTAAATACATGTGGTTCCTGTTTAAAATGATGTTCCTGGTAACTTAAAATGAGAAATCTTGGAGAGCGGCCAGGTTTTCTTTTTCAAATGAAACCAAGGTATCTTGCAATTGGTTATGCTTCTTCAGTAAAAAGGCATCAAGAGACACATTAACAATAGCGAGGAAGCAAGGGACCCTAACACAGCACACCAGGTGCAAGTTCTGCCTTTTTTCACTGAAGCAACCTACAACTGAAAATCAACCTTGGTTTATCAAGATGTCTAATAAACAAAAAATAATTGATGTCACAGTACCTCAAAGTGGAGGGAGATGCACCAAATATGCTGATGTAGGACATTCACCCAAGCTCCTTTATTGTTCTCGTCAAAACGAGTTAATTCTCTTGTTTTCCACAGATCTCTGTTTCAACTGCTGTTTCTAAGCAGTGAGAGAGTATACTGAGTTTATGTAAAATATTTTCTATGAATAAGCACAGAGTCATGAGGCTGGTATCCAAAGAACATGTAGGCAGTTGGTGAAGTCTGTTATGAAGAGTTAATATTGAAATGTATAGCGATTATTATTGATACTGACTTCTGAAAGAATATTGAAACAGGCCTAAATGTTGATAGCAAATTCATATGGCTGCAATACAATATGGCAGTAAAAAAAGGACATTGTAATTCGATGCTGCACACAGAGAAGCTGTATCAGAGAGGAAGGAGAGAGCCGCAGTAAAGTGCCAGTGTAAACACTACCTGGAATTCCCTTTTTGGGTTGCTGGCTAGGATGCTTTGCCAGATAGGTGACACTCAAAGAGCAGTAAAATACTGGAGAAATGTTGAATTTAAAACTGCAGTCTTGAGAACATGTTTTTTTGTTGTTGCTGAGGGTGGCTGAAGAGACTGTGTTTTAAGCATATAGATTTAAATAGCAACAAATGCAAGGATGACAATTAAAGAACATATGGAGCTTCTTAATACGAGAATAAAAGCCTGAACTCAGGAGCACTTGGTACCTTTGTTGACCTTACACACATTTTTCTCTTCCTCTATCATTTAGACAAGCTGCTAGATATGATCTGACTTCAGTGAACTATCTCAGGTCTCTTGTCATTTGTGATACTTGTAATTAGCCTTATCAAAATATTAGAACTATAGGCTGTAGAGAATATGCCTGGAGGCAGAGGCACCACTGGAGTCTGTCTCAGTCAGCAAAGCTTGTGAGGCAGCTTGTAAGTCGGTGCACCAGGGAAGACCCTTGTTCTTTGGGCATATCATTCAAGACAGACAGGGCCAACTTGCTGCTCAGGCGGAATAGGCAGTAGCCAGCAGTAGCAGAGCCAACAGCTTTGCCGATGCCAAAGGGCATAAGGGTTGTTTGTAAGAGGAGAGCATGCTGCATAAACAACAAATTCCTGCTTCCTTCTCCTGCTTCTCTATCTCTGCTCTGTGGCTGAGAAAGGGAGGAGAGTCTGCCAAAAGAAAAGCAGCACTGATCCCTGTTTCACAGACACCTGAAGAAAGGTCCACTGCTCCATCTCAGTTTGACCCTCATCCCCCAGGGTCTCTCCAGATTCTCCCAGTCCCACTGGGAGATCCCCACTGTCCATTAGCAGCCTTTAAGTCCTTTCACTCCTCTGGTATGCTGAGCCACCTTAGTCTTTTTTTCACCGTGTCCTTACAGCACATTCCCTGACACATGTCAATTCTGTCTGCATAGTAAGTTGCTTTGAGGGGTTTAGTTTTATCACCTGAGAGAGGGATGATTCCTTGCATGAGGTTGATTTTTAGTGCCCTGAAGGGACAGCCTAACTTAGAATAGATAAACTGGTAAGATTTCACATGGTGAATGCAAGCCCCAGACTAGGTCTTTATCAGCCAGCAGAACAGGTTGGGGTGAGCATGTCTATAAACCAAAACAGTTGGAAGTCCCTTGTGTACATGCGTCATGCATTTTGGGAGTTTGAACTCAGCTAGGTTTCTTCTGATACAGCCTGGAGCTTAAATATGCAGTAGCATTTGAAGTGTCACAGGTCTGATTTAAGCCTGCCTCTTCTGATTTAACTCTGTTTGGAAGGAAACCTTTTTGTGCATTCTGAGGCAGCTCCACAAAGCAACCCAAACCACAGAAAGTGGAGGCAATTTGAATTAAAACTCTGATGCTGATACACTCTCAAATGATTTCCAAATATTCTTAAGAGCCACTTCTAGGAGATTTGTTTTTTTAAAGTCTTTACAAAGAACAAATGAAGTGTATTCATCAGTTTGCTTTTATTTATCATTGTATTAATTCTAAGAATTTTAATAGGATATAAAGTCATGTTTACTATTACAGAAGCTGAATTCTTTAGTTCTTATCATTTTATATTAATCTATTTTGCTTTTAAACTCTCTTTTCAATTATGATCTCAGTTGTTTTTCTTTGCACTGAAATAAGACCATAAACAGAGCTCACAAACAAACTTATAGTATTGACTGTGTAAAGCATCTCATTTCAATCTATCAAGTGAACAGAGATTATTTTATGAGTAGAATTTTGAAACACTACTGCTAGATTTCCCGCCATTCAGTTGTTTATACCAGTTGGAACGGAACATGTTGCTGAATATATTGTGAGTAAAATCTTCCCATTCAATGAGACTAAGAGATCAGGTATTAAATCAGACACCATGTGTGAGAGATTATCTAAGGGGCCTTTCTCGATCTAAGAGTAATTGTCATGCTTCAGTGGGACAACAGGGAGCATAAACAGAGGAAAACAGTGGCTTTCCTGTGAATATGTAAGAGGTAGTGATAGTAGTCAATAGAGGAATGAGCCATGGCAGGCTGCTGAGAAATGTAACATTTGCATGTCTCTTCTTTAGGCTGAAACTATGGAGAGAGAAGGGTCCTAAAAACTGTACTGTGAGAAAAGAAAGACTAAAACTCTGAGCAAGGACTTTTCTTGAATCTTATGTTCACACATTCTGATCAGCTTTGCAACTTGTTATTTTTCACCTTTTCTTTGACTCCTAGTGATCATGTTCAGGTAAACAATGCTGCTTCTCAGAAAGTTGAGAGTTCCCAGGATATCCTTTTTCAGCAGCAAGAAGCTGGCAGTGCAGGACCCTTCTGTGTGTGCATGAAGACTGCAGGTCTGTGAAGTCTTGCTGGCATGGTGAGCTGCCTGTCTGCCCCAATGCAGCGGAGTACCCTGACTGCAGACCAGTACAAAGGCATCTGGAGAAATGGTAATTTTAATATAAAGGAAGTTATAATTGTGAATATGAGAATAATAGAGGGTAAAAAAATCTTGTCCTTTCCATGTAGAGATGCTATGCAATACACAAAGGAACATTAACACTGAGTTAAATCTGAACTTCTCATCTCAGTAGACGTGCAGGAAAAGATAGCACACAATAGGTCAGAGAAAGAAACATAGTTAATTCAATAGCACCATCTTCTACATGCATTTCTCATGGGACAGCTAATGAATTTTGATTTCTTTTAGTTCTGGAGCAGCCAAATTGTGAAAAAAATCAGGATCATTCGTATTTTCTCTCTATCAGCAAAAGTGTTCATGTGATAGGTTATGATCTGTTTGTCATCTACAATGCACGGTGGAGACCTTTTGAGTCATGTTTTAAAAAATACTAGTGAAAACATGAAGATAACTGGAAAAACTGCAAAGAGAAAGTGCCAAAACAAATTAAATGACTTTCTTTAGAAAAATTCTGAAGCAAGGTTTCCAACGCAATTTAGGGCATCACATAGAGGAAATAAGATACAGGGCAGAAGATAAGTTTTCTTCTGGAGCTTGAAATGAAATTGTGAATCAGCAAGGTACAGAAATAGAATGCAAATATTTCAGCCAGGAGGTGCTGCAGCTAAGTCCCTGTGAATATTATAGAGCTAATTACTTTTATGTTTTCTAGATAAACCTAATTTTGGGTATTTTTTTAATAAAGTCACAAATAATCTTCTGGAAACAGCATTAGCGGTTTAAAGCATCTTCCATTTTTAAAGTTAGGAATCAATTGCTGCTTACCAACCAAGTTTTGATTTCTGAAAAGTATACTTCATTTATTTATAAAATTCTGTCTTAATTAAGATTTAATGCGATATTTTTCCTCAGACAAAAATGTCAGACAAGGACAGGTAAAATATAGATGATTTTGGTTTGAGTTTTTGGGGGGTGGATTTTTTTGTATTTTTGTCTAGTTTTTTGTTGTATTTGTCATGGTTTTGTTTTTGTGGGTTTTTTCCTTTTTTTTTTTTTTTTTTTTTTTTTATTTTTTTGCTTTTTTTTTTTTTGGGTTTTTTCTTTTTTTTTTTTTTTTTTTTTTCTGAAGCATGAGCCTTTGATTTTTATGAGAGGTACTAGTCTGTGAGTATGCAGAGCATATCAGCTCAGAGAAAAGGCTGGAACAAAGATGAAATTTCAGATCGATTGGAGGGCATTGATAGAGAATGCAAACACAGGAAGGTTTGCCAAAAACAAACCAAGCTCTCTCTATTAATTTCTCAGCCTATAAAAAAATATATCAGGCTTCTCGTATCACTTTCCAAAAGACTCCATTGTCATTTTGAGAAAAACAATTCCAAACAACCTGGGAATATCTAAATCAGTTTGAAATTAATCAGCCAATGTTGACAAGCACTGAATTCTTCTAGCAAGTTTCTGATTTGACGGATTTGGGTATTTACGCAGAGTTTGGGGGTTATAGATTGAAGCCTGTTTCTCTTTTTGTGGCTAGCCAAATTGTCTGTTGCCATTGTCCCTGCAGCTCTCACATTCACAGAGAGAACGATACAAAACACAATACCGTGAATTGAAGGAGATTTAGACAAGGTAACTTCTGTAGAGGAGGCATCCATAGCCTGATGACTTAAGAATTAATCTGTTGTAGTAATTCAGGCGTTACCAATACTGAGTAAAAGAGTAGTTAAACTAAGATTTATGCTGTTGTGAAAGTTTTAGTAGAACTTTTAATAACTTGCTTTGTAGCCTGCACCCAGCCAGGAACTTGATGGTGTGGGGTGCAGCAGCCAGAGACTTGCTCTCAGGGCATGCATGTGCACCATTCTGGGGCACTTTCACCTGAGGTGCAAATGGTGCATTAGTGGATTGTAGGGTGCAGCAGGGGTTGTCATGAAGTGACAGCATCCACATGTCCCTCTGGAGATGCCTGCAAGTATCTGGGTTCCCAGGAGAGGAGAGCTTGTAACCCACACCCCCACTGCGTGTGTGCGCGTGTGCGCATGAATGTGTACCTATCTGTATATACAGGGTAATAGTCCTTCCTGACATTTTTCATAGAAGGGAGTTTAGAAACTTTTGGGTATTTATGAGCATTTCATAAGACTATAGTATTATGCTTTATCTGGTTTACTATTGATGTTGTTAATGAATATATGGATTCACTCAATGCCAGTTAATTATGTTATTAAACAAATCACTAAAACACGTTTATTCCAGTTTGGTTAAGCTACATGCCATGAGCAGATTTTCCCTGTGACAGGAGGAGGGAGGAGAAATCTTTTCTGATTCAAGAATAGGAGAGGAAACAAGTTGCTGAGGGGGAGCAGATTGGCAGCCTTACATTAGCAAAACAAAGGGAATGGCAGAGGTGGATTTATGGTTCTACACAGAAGAAAAAATTTAGCCAATATAGATCATGTTTATGGTAGGAAAAAGAAATAGAAGAGTGAGACCTGGAAAATTTTAGCTGAAGCATTTTCTCACACATATTAATGGGGGTCTGAGTAACGGAAGTAAAGATGAAAACAGAAACTTTCCTGGACCAGGGAGACAGTCATTATTGGCTGCATTTGAAGACATTGGGAAGAGATGTCCTGAAGAGCCTGACAAGTTTCATGGAACAAATAAAGTTGCCAGCTGAGGTGATGAATAGATAGAAAGCCAAGTCTGGGACTCAGGAAGGAAGGAACTAAGTAAAGATGCCTTGGTAAATGATAAGAAAGAGCAGAGACAGAAAGTTCAATTCAGAAGTAAAGGTGAATCTACTGTTACTTAACATGACTTTGGAGAGGACAAATACCCCAGGTGAGGACCTGAGCAGTAAGAGCTAGGTTGCTTCAAAAAGAAGGAGCATGACTGCTTCATGTCCTTTGGCTATATCTATGCTGCTGCTGCAGCATTTGTCTTATTTCTGCATGCAAATCTCTGGCACTAAGATTAGGAACTGAATCTTCAAGAATTTCACCAACATGGTAATTTTTAGGGAAATTAGGTAATGAGTGGTATTACTAAGATTTTACCAATAAAACTCCCCTACCACTTTTTATGGCAATATAGTATATGGGATTCTGTAATACTTGTGTGGGGATATTGTTTATTATGCTTACACTGTAGCTATTTCCTCTTCAAAATATCTCACTTTTAGTAACTCCACAGATTCTTGGCTACGCTGAAATATTACATTGTTGGATATTTTTTAGCTTTATCCAATTCTACCAATGGCAGATAAAGTCTTTTTGTTTAAGTTGTTGGTTTGCAATCAGAGGCTAATGATGGCATTTCTGACCAAAAATAGATTGAAGAGGATTAGTTTTTGAGGATAAAACTAATTGAAAACTATTTTATGCTTGCTGATTTTGAAGTTTGAAATAGCTTACTGAGACTATCAGTGCTATTTCTTAGTGTGATAGGATAAATACAATTAATAATTCTAAATCATTTTCAAGTCATTCAATAAAAGGCAAAGCCTCTTTTGTTGTAGTTTAACTCTGATAAAGTTTTGCAGTATGAAAACATAAGGATGAATATTGAAATTTCTTTCTTGAACAGAATGTTGGAGGATATTTAGTTTTAAGTTATGAGGAAATTTATGTAGAAAACTTTTAAAGAAAAAATATAATATTTTGGTATTTTTACATAAAGTGTAATTTGGAAAGTTATGATTCCATTAGTAAAATAACAACCCTTATTAAAGAAGTGGGCTCTTGCCTTCACATATTGTTCTAAATCTAATGTAAAACTGACAGTACCTTAAATATTGTTAGAAGAAGTTGGTTCAGCCTGACTTCTGATACGTTTTGTTTTTTTTCTCATTGTTCTTTGAGTTGAACACTTTTTTTTTCCTTTACCAGTTTTATGAGTAGTTTGTTAGCTTTTATAGCTCTTCACTTCCTATCATAAATTAAAAGGCTTAGGGAGGAGTTGCTCCCTCGAGTTACTTCTAAAGTTCCGAAAGGTTTGGCACAGCCGTTTTCTTAGTGTTCAATAGCTTTTTAAAGAATACAAGCTTTCTGAGAGACCTGCAACAGCTTCATCCTGCAACTTTGGGATTAAATTTACTGTTCCAGGGAGGAGTTGCCTTTCAGTTTGGCACCAGGACAATGTGACCTGATCAGTGTTGTCAAGTGTTTGCTGCTTGCAAGTTATTGAAATGAGGAGGTAGCCAAGAAAAGTTGCTATGGTAAAGAATTGTTTTGATTCAAGAAAAAATAGAGAGGAGAGCAGAACAGATCTACTACCAAGAATGACTCAGTTATGATGAATCAAAATAATATAAATACTGTGTTAGTAAACTAGCAGTTCTAAAGGCAATGGTGGTGTAGGTGGGGTGTAGTGGTTTGACCCTGGCTGGATGCCAGGTACCCACTAAAGCTACTCCCCTCTACAAACAGGCAGAGGACAGAAAATATAACCAAGTGTACCTGGGTTGAGATAAGGACCATGAGAGATCTCTTAGTGATCACTGTCACAGGCAAAACAGACTCCAAGTGGGGATATTAATTACTGACAGAATCAGAGCTTGAGAATGAGAAGTAAAAACAATCTTAAGGACACCTTCCCCCCACACACACACACACACACACCCCCGCCCCTCCTTCCTTTTCCCCAGGAATGCCTGCCTGCTCATGTTTCCGAGGGCTCTTGGGGAGTATTTCCTCCAGACCTCCCCCAGGTTTTAGCTCTGTGCTGTCTTCAACAACTGATCAGTGCTGAGCCTGTGATGGATCTTCCACCTGTCAGCTGCAGGAGACAGGGAACTTGGAACAAAAATTAGGGCTGTGAACACAAGAAAAGTACTTCAGCTGCCAAGAGTATAATGTTTATTGTGATCACTGCTATAGTGAGGCAGTGGATAAAAGTAAACCAGTATCCACACAACTGACCAATAAATAAATTAATTACCAATAATACCCTCTTCTTACACAATGCTCTCCACCCATAGATTTCACAGTTCTTTCCAAAGAAGCCTGACTTTATTATTCATACTTTTATGAGGGGTAAGCTGCAGTAAAAGACAAGGGAGTGACTTCTCCATGGAAATCCATCAAAGTAGTGTTACACCTGGCAAAAGGACACAATTCTCCCAAATGCCAGTCTGCAACAATGCACGTGAGAAACCTTGCCTTTCCATGTATGCCGGTGGCCTGTTCTTTGAAAAGTTCAAATTTCCTGGTACTAAAAATCTGTCTCCTAATATTTCAAGGTAAAGAATAAAAAATCATGCTAACCTAAGAACTAGGATAGGCAGGTATCATGTTTGAGCATACAATTAAACAAGCTGTCTTCACAGTTCTTAAGAAATTGACTAATAAAGAGAAATTTATCTTGTCTTTTCATTCTGTGTATCCATATGACTAACAACATCTATAGAATATCACTGGTAGTCTGTGATATGTCATTTCAGCTTTGCAGATGATTTACTGTTTTGTTTTTTTCCTGAATTTTTTGACAAGTGATACAGGATTGTTGCCTTCAGTAAATTACCATTGGTGTCGCAGGCTCAAAAGCCTAAATCCATTTGCTTTCGATGGAACAGCAAAATCTGTGACAAGCAAGTAGGTTTTAGCCTTTATTTTTCCAGTTGCATAAAACCACACCCACAAAGGCCATGCCTTCTGAAGAAGTGATTCAAAATGTCTCTGGCCATATCTCCTAGCCATAGAGAATAGTATAACCTTAATTAATATAGAGCCATGCACAAAGGCAGCTAAAGATGAAAAAGCTATTTAAAATTTGCAATGAAACGTTCCTGTAGTCATACTTCTGGCAGAAATTATGTGCAAGAAAAGAACAGTTGATGTTAATAATTCATTCAGATTTAGGAAGCAGTTACCATGTTTTCCTTGATTTAAATGATAGCTAAATGATGTCTGTCCAAGACTTTGTGTGCCCAATGGGGAAGATGTAACCTTTTTCAACATAGAACCTCTAGTAAATCCATGACTGCCTCAACACATCACTAACAGAACAGTTTAATACCTACAGTATTAAAATGATCAGATCCTTTGAAAGTCAGCCAAACAACACAGAAACTCATTTCCAGAACAGACTTCTGCCTCTTTATAGTTACCCTCCTAGTCCTCTCCAAAAAATCTTGTATGTATTTTCTATATGGTGAAAGTCCTGAATTCTTACCTTCTTGTCTGAAATCAGGAGCAAATTTCCAAATTATTCTGCATGTCTTAATTTTAAGCTGATATAGTCTCCTCTTTTTTTCTCTAGGTGTTGTTTAGGCACATTTACACACTGTTACAAGGTGTGAAATAAAATCTTCTTGTATTCTTGGGCTGTGCATCCACTGTACTGTTTTGAGCACTCCTTGGGCTCAGCACTGATCAGCTGTTGAAGACAGCACAGAGCTAAAACCTGGGAGAGGTCTGGAGGAAATACTCCCCAAGAGCTCTTGAAAACATGAGCAGGCAGGCATTCCTGGGGCAAGGGAGAGGCACAGGTGATGTCAGTGATGAGTTTAGATAGCAATCTCACCATTAGGTGTTCCAATGGTGTGGATGGGTTATTGCTGCCCCAAGGGTGCTGACAACCAGTGCAGGGCCAGGGCTGATGCTTCTGCAGCCTTCTCTCCTTCAGCATCCTTGAGTCCTCCACTCTCTTTCTCAGGATCTGTAATTGGCTGTGCCAACAGACACAAAGCCAGGCAGGGATGGGGCTGAATACTACTGGTAGCAGCAGCTTGTATGGGAATTAATTATACCTGTATGAAATGCCTCTGAGTTGCTGTCAGATCAGTGGTTCTGTTTTCCTTGTCTGTCTTCATTTTGCAAAATGGTAGGGTGCGGGCCTGAACTGAAAAGCTATTAAGAATTAGGTTCTTTATGCTTTTTGGCCACACATTTAGAGAGAGAGAAAACTATTTACTGAGGAATTTCATCTGAAACCTGGAAAACTGCTTGCCAAAACACAAGTAGGAAGAAAAACTGAAATGAGCGCTCTATATTACAATCTTTAGGAAACACTGCATTCAGTTTTATTTTGGAAGCAGATGGTTATTGCTGGATGGTGGCAAGGCAGAGGGTGGCGGTGGAGGGGTCACCCTTCCAGAGAGTCAATTTCTGAATCTTTAAAAATAAATGAAGAGTAAATGCAGTCTCTATGAATTCAGAGATGACCTAGCATACAGTTTACAGCTGCTTAAAAGAGGAGAATTCAGTGTGAGTGTGTGTGTGTGATGCTGGAGAGTTGCCCTTTGTTTGGATATGCAAAATAAAGATCTGTTTTGTAAAGGAGCTGAGCATCTGGAACCTTCTTCTGGCATTAGCCTACTAGTCAGATAAAATAGATAAATGCTAATATAATCAAGCTATTAAAGAATCATTTTTCAATGAAATAGAAATTAAAAAAGTCTTAGTAACAAAGCTCCAGTCAATACCTTTGGATAAATAGTGTGTGAATACAAAATGTTAAGTGGAGACTACACTAATATTTGCGTGTATACAGAACATACACACACATATGCCTTCTCCCACCGGTATCTATACTAGAAAAGACAGGATAGCTGATGTATGAGCCAGGAAAAACATTTATTTTGGATGATACCTTTTTAGAACTGACTTCTCTGCAGAATTCAAAAAATGTGTTTGAAATTAGAGAGGACTGTTTATAGAGGATATAAAAAAGTAGGTGGAAGAAGAAATCACTTACAGAAATGCTAAACCCCTCCTCCACAAACTGCCCTTTGCTATGACCCTGACCTTTACTTCTGTCAGTTGAAAAGATCTTTAAATATTTGTTGTGATATTTTGGGAATAGACAGGTACAGATAGAGCTATGTGCTGACTACTCTGACTCATTCCCTCCCTACAGATGAAGGTGTAAGGAAAAATATATCTAAACACGCATACAGAGACTATTTCCTGCACTAAGGCATTCATTAATTAAATTAAAACAGTATATTTTTTGCTGTGTAATTGCTTCAATACTGTGTGTGGTCACATGGATGGATACGTTGCTGAACTCATTTGTTCTGTCACAACCTGCACTCATCCGTACTGTAGATGTCCAGTTTGTCCGCCCTACACATGACACGTTCACACATGCGACAGTGAGACACGCAACTATGAAAGCAGTTTCTACTTTTATTAATGCTAACTGTTACCGTGCCTGCAACTGGCAAGTGCTGTGTGACCCTTACAGCGAGCTACTTAATATAGTGGCCAGTGGGAGTAGGGGAGACTCTCTCTTAGACGCATAGTCAAATGCAGCAGCTGTTTTAGAGTTAAAAACATGAACACAGCTGGCTTCTGGGCAGTTGTTTTTGTTTGCTAATACACTCACTTGCTGTAGCTATACATAAGCAAAGCATGGATTTCACATTCTTGGCATTATAGTTAAAGATCTTTCGTTGATTTTTGTAGAGTGAGTTTCTGTCATGCACTCCAAGTTTTTATTATACGAACATCAAACAATGTATTGTTGATTGAGTTTCTTAAACTCACAGTTTCTGAAAGTCTTTGGAATCTATCCCTCTTTTCTTTGTCATAATCTCAGGATTATGACAAACTCTTTTGAAAAAGAAAATAAGTTGGAAAGGATATATTGACCTAGTCCAATGCATACTGGCTACTACCCCTTTGCAAATAAAGCTCCTTTCAGATGTGTTGCTGTTTGTGCACTTGGAACTACTGCTTATCTGTGCAAAAGTAAGCTCTCTGTTTAAATGAATGACAGAAAACATAAAACTAATTGGATATCCTGTACAAAACACTGTGGGTTTCTTTTTTAGTGTTATCAAGTGTACGTCATATCAGTAATTTAAAATTCCTGGTGAACCAATATCACTTGTTTTAGGAAGAACGAGCCTCGAACTATTCTTTGATAATTTTTGATATGATTATTTGGTTTACTGTACAGGCACATATACTTTCTTTAACTATTTCTTTCCTTGAGTTCAGGGTTAGGTTGCAGTATTTCATACCTGCTTTACATGACCATAAATGACCTGTTGCACAAAGCAACCAAAAGCCAAGCTCATACTTCCCATTTTATGAACTCTTAAGAAGTCATTGTGGCATCCACTGCTTATTTGTTGTTTCTGCAGTTAAAAATCTTACTGACTATAACTACAAGATAGCTTTCATAAGCTAATTTAAAGCTGAAATGTGACTTGTCGTCTGTGTGCCACATGGAGGAATATGCTATCTCTTAAAAATTAATTTATCATGCTTTTTGGAATTGGTTTGTAGCTATGCTGCAGAGATAACAGTGTCACACATGCCTTCTGTCTGCAAAAGAAAACAAGAGTGATTCCCCAAACTGTCATTCATTGTGCAATGTTCAGAAAGTCATAAGTACAGATGCTAATACATCTCTTGCATCCAGGGTTGCCCTACATACGTAGGACAACTGACTTCCTTACGACAGCAATTGGAAGACTGGAGCTTCTGAAGTTATGTGCTTATTTGTTACTAGTTAGTGTGAACTCACCATCTCAGAACAAGCCCAATAGCAGACAAATACAGCAAAAAAGTGCATTTATGGTCTGCATTGCCAGTTTTTATCTTTTTCACACAGAAAATCCCATTCTCCTCCATCTTTGTATTCTCCTCAAGACAAACTGATTAGCAAACCGCCTGTGCAGTTGTCTTAGAACTCACACACACACACTTTCTTTCCCCCCAAGTGATAAGATCTTGGTTGGAGAGATTGACTATTGATTAATTCATGCTCTTGAGGTCTCATCTTTAAAGGGCAAATGTTGATATTTTGAAGAGTTCTTGAGAAGATTCTAGTGTTTTAGAAATGCAACTGACAAAAAAATCTGAGATTCAGTAACATAAAATATACTACACTGAAAAATCCACATGCTGTGATTTTACCAGGAGTGAAAACTTTTACTCTAGAGAGTACAGAGACTTCTAACAGTTCAAATAATAGAAAAAAGTAAGAGAATTTTACTGACATTTTTAGGTCATGTTTCAATGCATACTGAAATATTCTCTTTTATTCCAGAGTTATACTAGATTGAATTATTTTCATATTTCTTTCAGCAAATTTTTTAACAGAGTTTTGAACTCTTATTAGAGCAATGATTTATTTTCTCCTTTTGGTTGTGTAAAGCCGCTTAAGCCATGTGGCTATTTTGGGAGCTAACTGGGTGGCAGATGTACAGAGGTATAATTAATACAAACCAAATGCACACCCAGAGTAAGAATTATATTTGCATTTAATCTAATATGTATTCATAGCAAGAGTGAGGGGATGACTTGTCACTCTTTCACCTTCAAAGTCATGAAATTCACTATGCAGGAAAAAGATTCTCTCTCTATATACAGTGAATATAGAGCTCAGTGACATAAATGAAGGAGAATCTGCTTTCTTTTTTTGTACACAAAATGTTGGTGTTTAAAAAAAATAAATGAAGGCTGGTAATACAAGTGCTGCTACGTGTGGCTGTAGCAGCTTTCCAAATGAGTCATCAGCTGTATTTGGATCCAGAATTTCAGTTCCAGTGCACAGACACCTGTGACTTGAAGGAAAGGATTTCCTACATTAGATGGCAGAAGCAGTAGGTTTTTATACTCTAAGGATCATCTACTTGAGAAAAAGAACGAACAGTGAGTTGCAATTCCAGGAGTCACTTCATGGCTATCTTTAACATACCCTTTCCTGAGGCGTTGTGGCTTCTTGGTCAAAGACAGATTGGTTTCACATTTTGTTCTGCAAAAGGCGCAGCCTCTGGCTCCCTATTGCTCCTCAGTAGTAAATGCTGTAACATGCACGGTGTCACCATAGGGAGCTGAAATACCTCAAACAACTTGGGATCTCCTGACTCAGGTCCTATATCAAATGCTACCCGGACCTGAAACATGGAGTAAAAGGATCTTTCTTCTATCTGTAGAAATTACGTAGCTGGATTTTTTTTTATATACCCTTAGATGCCTACCTGCATTTTCCAACACCCTGTAGTTTAAAGAAATCTGTATTTCAACATCTATTTTGCCTGTGAAGAGAATCTGAAGTAAAGATAAACCAAGTCTAACCATTACAGAAGGTATTTAGTACTTCTGTAGAAACCCTGAAATAGAGGAAAATTTGATTACAAGTTCCTCATGAAACCTATGTGCCTATGTGTACTTTGGAAAGTCTTTTTTTTCCCATTTATCTCAATTTTTGTGTGAACAATTTTCTTTATGAACAATCAATATAGAACCAAAGATTGATATAAGTGAAGTTGTCAGTTGTTTAATATGAAGATGTCACATGGCAAAAAAAAAAACCCAAGCCACTTTCTGAGCAATTTTAATGAGTGTGAAGCTATCCTGTTCATCTCAGTAGAGGTTTAGTAATTTTATGTTAATTTTGTTCTTCACCATCCCCCCCCGCCCGTAGGAAAGGGTAGGATTGGAGATCTGCACTATTTGTTATGAGTGATACCTCATTTTGGCTGTCAGTCAGCAGTGGGCTTTTGTTCCCGGTGCAGGTTAGCTGGAAGAAGGCAGAATGCCCATGAGTACACCCTCATTCTGGTCAGAGCTTGGCTGTCATTTCCAAGCCCACAGGCATTTGAGTGTCTCCTGAGATAGCTGTAATGAAATCTGGTCCCGTGTATTCAGTAGATGGACTCTTAAAATGAACCATAGGAGCTAGTTACATTTTTTTGTTCACAGTTGTATTCCTTGCTGATAGCCAGTGTCAATACACGTGCTCCTGCAATGGACTGTGCAAACATAAAATTACAGTTAAGTAGTCAAAAGTCAGGGTGTGCAAGCAGAAGCAATATTTTCACTCAAACACTATTACTCCAGAATTTTAGCCACTTTTTCAAAGTTCTTAGTCATACTTGGTCATGATTGATTACAGCCTTAAAGGCACATTTCCCTTTACATGGGAGTCTCATTGAGCTTTCTGTAAAACAGGCTGATTAATCTCATCTAATTTTTGCCTATTTCGTTTGGGGACACATTGTCTCTGTAAAGGGAGAATCCATCTGTGCCTATAGGGATCAATTGTTTGCGTGCAATTAGTCTATAATGGCTCATAGTCTCAGACCAGTTCTGTAAAGAGAGCTTTTCACAGATGCCTCTGTCTTCCTTGTATGAATTCCCAGTCACAGAAGTTATTAAAAATTTTCTTTCAAAATATGAGTTTTAACCACTGGACAGAAATTACTGTATATATGTTATTTTCTGGAGTATTCCTCCTAAAAGGTTTGACTGGTGACATAAGTATTTTTTCTCAACTGCAACTGAATTGACTTTTTAAGTACAATGCTTTTATAATCCTGGGCTAGGAACAAGTTCATCATAAAGCTAGAATTATTTTCAATTCTTATTATTACCATCTTACACACTGTAACTATGTTGATTTTTCTTTTCTTTTGAGAATCTGAAAAAATAGCAAAAAGCCCACTCTTCACTTCTTAATAGTATTTGAATGGATAGATACTTCAGACTGTGCTATTATTGTCATGCATCACAGACTATTTTTATTCAAAGTAAAACATTACTTATGCAAGCAGAATTTTCCCACACTATTCCAGCTTTAGAGGGTGATTTGATGAATTTAAAGGGACCATTTTAGGCTACCAGAAAAGAGGAATCTATGGTCTGACACAGTTTAGTCATTTTGATGTCCATATGTAAACAACTAAAATAATTAGGGGTGCAAGATTAAAATACTGACTGCTTTTCATGCTCCAGACTGAAAAGTGTCAGATCTGTGTTATCGAACTACTCTGCTTCATTTGCTGCATGTTCCACTCTCTGTTGTCAATATGCTTCATACTAGGGAAATTTCAATGTGTACTATTCCACATATTCTGTACAGTGCCCATTTACACCAGATGCTGCAATCTTGCATCTTTGCTTTCTTGCATTGCAGTAGAGGTACTCCATGTAAGCTTGTTTTCAGGAAGAAAATAAGCCATATGTCATATAGTGATAAGAGTTTCCCACATGGTTATATATGAAAGTGCTGTTCTGCTTCCTTGTCATAGAGTTTAATTAATTTACACATCTGTGTCCATAGCACAAGTTTGGCCACTCAGTTGGTTAGTCAATAGTTTGAAACCCACTCAGAGACTTGCAGCCCAGTGTAGGCTTGCTGTAAGTCAGTATCTCTAGCATGCAGAGAATCCAAGTTGTTTGAAGAAATTTTTTTAAACAACAAAAAAATATATTGCTGAGGTGAAAACTCAAAGGTATACATGTCATGCAGCAATTTTATTGGAATAAAGTTCTTAGATGAGCATTATGAGCCGTATGTGTGTGCTTACAAAACGGTATGTTAATGGAAAATACACTGGCAATGCAAGCAAAATACCTGCAAACAAAATTAACTCTCAATGTGAAACATGAGGAAAACAAAAAAACCAGAATGCATCTAAAAAACTGAAAATGTCTCTTGATGCTTCTTCCAAATAGTGACATAAAATTATTAAGAAAAAAACAGGAAGAGATTTTTATTGTTATTATTTTTTTCTTTATCTATAGACTTCAGTAAACTGATAAAACCCCCTAGATATATGAAAAACGTCCAACTGTTTTGAGTTATCTGAGAGCTAAGGCAAGCCAGGTGTGTGCATGTTAGTGAAGGTGAGAAAAAAGAGGGAACAGGCTGACGGTGTTCCTTTAGAACTCTGCTCAAGAGCTGCTGTTGGGTGTCATGGCAAGTCCTCTGCTGCTCCTTACCAAAATAGTGAAAGTCATGGTGCTGAGCAGTCAAAGGAGAACCTGAATCTTTTTCTTAGCAAAGGTAGTTTTTCTGTGGCCTTTTTGTATAATGAATTAGTTCTTTGAATTTGTCAGTGGTCTAAAGTATCACTGAACTGCCAAAAATTTCTTTGATTTCCTTTCCTTTTGGTTTCACTTGAACTGCTGTCCTGTTTTATCTCTAGAAGATTGAGTTGGGTTCATCCTGTAAAGGGATAGAGGCTGCAACAAAACACTGAGGATTATCAGTGAAAATAAATGGTAGGAAGTAAACTTTTCAGAGCATTTTCCTCCTAGCCAGAACTTCTGGGAGGTGAGGTCCACCTCACTCCCAGCCTGGTGTGACTTCCTGTGCTCTGCTTCCATTGGTGTAAAACACTGATGTAAATTGCGAATTTCTTTGTGAAAGATAAAGCAGTTCCTGAGTATTTTAAATTCTGAACAGGGTATTTTATGTGTCTGCAGTAAGAGATTTTCATTCATCCATATAATGGCTATATGCTTTGTCCATATAAAGGTAGGTTTTGATTTTTGTCATTTGACACTATTGTCACTGGGCTATGCAATTCTTAAAATTTATTCTTTCCATAAAATCCCATAAAGCAGCAATTAACTAAAAAGGAAAAAGAAAATAGTTATTTCTTTTTTGAGCGTAAAGAGGAAGAAAATATACCTGACAAAATTGAGTATTTTAATTTCTGAGAAATCAAATTTACCAGGTAGTCTTGGAGTTTAAAATCTAAAATATTTTGGAAAGATAATTTTGGCAAAATGCTCTGCCTTTCTTATTTTCTCCCAGATACGTATGTTTACCTATTTTTTAACTCAAATAATAATTATGAAACTCATTCTGTCTAGCAATAGTTTTAGCAAGTAGGTCAGTCCTTTTTCACATCTTATTGCTGTCTACCATGTTTTAGGCAATTATGTAGACATTTTAGTATGTTCAACTGGAGATAAATTATCCTGGAAGACATTCATAGTTGTTGTGGGGTGTGCACTGGAGCCAAGGCAGTATTGCTATGGAAAATCATTGAAATAGTGATGCCTCAAACTAGTAAGTCTCCATAGCAACTTAAAAAAATAATGACAGCTGTACCAAGAAATTTGCTAATAGAAGCCCTTAACACATTTGTCTAGACTCAGTCATACTTCATTCTCATTATAACTAGTAGAAGGATTGTAAGAAAATAAAACATAGAGAAATAAATAGGGAATATCTGCTTTTCCTGGTATTTCATGCTGAC
This sequence comes from Serilophus lunatus, assembly GCA_013399895.1. NCBI lineage: Eukaryota > Metazoa > Chordata > Aves > Passeriformes > Eurylaimidae > Serilophus > Serilophus lunatus. The sequence continues at coordinate 269,974 of VXBA01002101.1, read as the reverse complement.
TTCAGTTATCTGAGCTTGTCTATGGCACATATAACCATAAAACTGAAATATAAGAATATTTAATAACCTAGATTAATTGCAACTTATTTCATTTATTTATGTGCTCTATAACAAAGTGGAAATTTCTTATTAATTAGCACAAAGCTAGGTGTTCTGAAAATAAATTGGAAGATTCCTATGCTGATGATGTTTATTTGCTGTAACAATCCATGTTAAACAGGTTGAATGAAAAATGCAGCAGTATGAGAGGCATTCTGTTCTAAAATGGCCTCACTCAAGTTCAAATCACAAACCACTGATAAAAAAAGAAAAGGATTCTGTAGGATCAACACACAAGAGAGTTTGCTAGCTTTGGTCTGCTAGAAATGTGCAAACACACTAGAGGATAAAACAATTGGCTGTGCAACCATTGAGCTACAGGATGTAGCAGGAACAGATATTTTTATGGGTTGGCATAAATTCAAAAGACATGTGACATAGGTTGCTGATTTTAAGGCACCCTTTGAATTTTTAAAATTGTATATCATAATTTCCTATATTATCAAAAATTTTATATAATGGAGCAGAACTTTATACCAGACCTTACAAAGTGAAGAGTTAATCACAGAACTGAAAAAAATAGATGAAACTTGATTTTATCTTGATTACATTTTTATTGTGAGTTCTGCCAAGAATGCATATTCTCAGGGGTTTGAAAAGGACAATTTAATAAAGCTGAAAATAATTTTGAGACAATCAGCTGGGGAAAATGTAAACAGAAAGATGAGAAAGATAATTGCCCATTGTTGAATAACATTTTACTAGATGCCCAAATTGCATTTTCAGAATGATGTTGTTGCAGTAACTAAAGGAAAGAACACTACAGGTCAAAGTAAAATGAAAAGCTTGTCTAAATCATACTGAGACATGGGAAAAAATAGCTGGAACAATCAAAGTCACTGTCTTGGATTTTAGAAAGTAGATAGTAGAAGTAAAATGTTAAAGATAAAAATCTATGCTTAACAGATCTAAGAATAAAAAGAGAGAGAAAGGCATTCTTGGTTGTACTGGCAATCCTGATAATATTGTTGTTCTGTGATTGTATGATGAGAACAGAACTAGCAAGAATTGCAGAATCTCAGTCACTTGGTGTCTGCATTTGGGGAAAGCCAGATGGTAGTCATATGACATGATGATGCAGTCCTTTTAATTTTAATCAGTCACACAGCAGTTTATTTAAGTTAGACATTGTAAAATCTGCATGTGTACTTAACTTGCATCTGATAGTTTTAACAGAATAGCAGAAGATCCCAGTGGGCATTTTATTTTGGTGATTACTGCGTTGAAACATGGGAATTTTCAAGTTGGGGAAAAGTCTTAATGTGTGCCAATATTTAAAAATGATAACAGAACTAACTCAGGAAATGAAGGGTCTATCAAGTTGAGATTGCTCAAACACAATTAATGTCCATCAACATTAGTTTCGCAAAAATAAGTTTTGTCAGACTAATTTCGTCCCATCCTTTGATGAGATTACAAGTTCTTTTCAATCAAGAAAATATTGTTGATGTAATAAACTTTTTGAAAGGACATGCATTCACACTAGAAGACATTTTGTTACGAAAATAAAGCAATAGATTATCCACCTAACAGCTATGAATTTAATTAAAAATAAATAGGTCTTATAACTGTAAATAAGGAACTGCCATAGTGAGGATTTGTTCATCAAGAGGTT
>VXBA01002101.1:134380-268228 GCA_013399895.1 Serilophus lunatus | reverse complement strand
CCCCCCCCCCCCACATTATCTTTCTTAATCAGACAAGAAATCATGACATTTTGTTGATGAAGTTTTCTAATACAGCTAAAACTGGTGGAGAATTAAATGATAAATAAGGCTGGTGAATGACAGGAAGCAATCTGAATGTCTTTACAAAATGGAACAAGTTATATTTTTGGAAGCCTGGGCAGTGAGGAACAGTGTGAGCCATACTTGTAGGATGGAAAAGACTCCATGCTGGGAAATAGGGACTGAAAACGATTTGATTTTATGATGGATAATCAGATACACGTGGAGCTCCTGCAGTGTGCCACGGCCTAAGTGCTAAAATGATCATTGGACTATAATGAGGAGAGTATGAATAAAAGCAGGGACCTTGCATTATTCAGGCAAAGATTTACTGTGAGGGGAAAAGGGAAAGTGCTGCACAGATTGTAGCTCCTTGGCAAAGTCTGACGTGGGGCTTTGTGCCTCTGATAAAGAAAATGGAACACTGCACAGCTCCTTCTGTGTGCCCATTCTGGGGTCCAGCAGGCAGGCACTGTGACTCATCACCGCTGATCCTACCCTATGGTAAAGGATTTTGGTCTTCTTCCTGATTTATTTATTTATTTAACATTATTATTTATTTGGCCCCCTTTAAAAAGAGGGGTTTGATAAGAACTCTGGATGGGCATAAAGGACTGGAAAATATGCTGAAAACAAGGAACTGAAGGTCAAACTCTTGACTTACTAAAGAACAGAGAAATGGTACAAAAGTATCTCTGATTTCTCTGGAAAATTTAACAAAATCCATTGCCTGAAATTAGAGAAATTTACTTTAAGTAACCACAGAGAAGAGAACTGACCACAGGAAAAACTGAGGCCTGCAGTGGACTTTCTCTGAGCAGAAAATTTGAAACCATGATCAGTTTTCAGTCTGCCTTAGCTCTGCTATCAGTCTTGATACAGAAATTCACATGGAGGAGTTCTGTAGCTGTGTGATTAAAGGAGTCACATGTTAAATAATCAATAGATGCCTTCTAATATTAATATATTTTAGTAAAAAATACAAAATGGTCATGTTATTCTGTTGAGATGATCTGCAGCAAGGTCTTAGTGATGTTCTCTAAAAATGTGCTTTGGAAGTAATTTCAATTTATAACTTAAATATCAGGCATATAAACTATGAAATGTTCAAATTCTTCATTATGTAATAAAAATTGCTTTTTCAGATTGATTTAAAGAACAGGATTTCACCTAGTGACAAAATCTTGTCTTTCATCTCCAAGTAAGCATGTTCAGAGATGCTTATTTTTGTCTATGCAGGAAGGGAAAGCATAATACACTGCAGCTGTAGAGATTTATCCTGGGAGTCAGTAGGCTTTGTCCTGCTATGGGATTACAACTGACAGCCCCAGCCTGCCTGTGGGCCACCCTTGTCCCCTTGCATGGGGTCATGCAGGAGATGTGTTGGGGCTGGGCCTGGGGACAAGAGCAGAAGGTGACAGAGGAGCTGGGGTAAGGGCATAGATAGAGACGCCTGCCACTACTATGATGCTAGAAAATATTCTTCCTTATGCTTTAAGATGCCTTTATTTGCTTAACATTTTTGTTTGTTTGTTTGTTTTTAGTCAGTTCTAGTTGAAAGTACATATTAAAGCATTTTGTTTCTTCTTTCTCACTGTACCTGCTGACATCTGTTTCACCTCATTATACCTGCTGATATAATGTCACTTGCCATTGAGTCCTAGCTCTTAGAGCTCATTCAGCAATCCATTCCTCTGCCACCCTGTCCTTCCAGCTTGGAGTGATTCAGAGCCTGGTCTTCACACACAGCCTTCACCAAGAAGTTAACAACAAAAGGAAGAAAGCCTTTTAAAACACACTGACATACCCTCCTGCTTATATGGTCGGTCATTTGGTCTGTGTTACAGGCATGCTCTCTGCACTATCACTGAAATTACAAAAAAGGTCTCTTTTTGTATGTTATTTGTTGACAAAACATTCGAAGATGATCTGTGCAGTTTGCGAAAGACACCTCTGTTAAAAAAAAAGAAAAGCTTAACGGATTGGGGAGCAACATGGAGTGGATTTCAGTGGGCTGTGCTCCTTGGGAGAGAGCACTACTCCAGGTTGCCCCTAGAAAGACCAAACATCCCAAAACACAGACAGTCTGTGGAGGTGAACAGAGAAGGACAAGTATCCTAAGGCATCTTCAGCCATCTGATAGCGTTCACAGCAACCTGAAGAGCCAGGTCTCTTCAGAGGTTGTCTCAGAAAACATACTATATCTTTGCTGAATTTTCTAGGTTTTCATTTTCCCCCCTTTTTTCGATATTAGTATCCACTGCCCTCTGAAGTATCTGTAGAGTTCTCTTGGGTTATACTCTGCCTCTGATACATTTCTGTAAAGGTGCGGCCTCAGCATTACTTTGCTTATACGTATACTTGAGTGTGTGTATGTACTATCTACATCTGGAATGAAGGGCTGTATTAAAAATAAAATAATTATGAAATGACCTCACATGGAAAGCATTTGGAAAGGAAAATACCAAAGTAAAAATGGAAAAATAAGTACGTGTTGGGCCAGCTGCAGGTTAGGAGCAGCTCTCCGGGAAGCCAGTGGGATTTGCTGGTGCCCTGCATAGGAAGGCACAGACGAAGCAAGTACAGCTGCCCTGCTGCACTCTGGTGACCAGGGCTTTAGTCATGCCTGTAGGAGGGCTTTTATCTTTAGCCTTCCTGGCCTCAGGAGTATTTCTCAGAAGCTAAAGACATCAACTTTAGCAAGACTGTGCCCATAGATAGTAATAACCAAAAGAGAGATCTGTGGGGCAGGAGGCAGGAAGCTTTGGAAGGTGCTTGTGCCAGCACATATCTGAAGCATGAGACATAAGAAAGGCAAGTTCCCCTAACAGTCAAATACATATATTAAACCCTTCTCAATTTATTCCTGCACAAAGGGTAAAGAGACCCTATAATGCAAACAAAGACATCATACACAGAGTTATTTGTCAGCCTCTAAATTAAGAAAGGATTTTAATACCTCCCCTCAAGAGATTTACTCACATGATTAAAGTTGGGTATGATTTTAGGAGCCTCAGAAAATCAGCCACCTGATAAACTCCCTGCTTCAGGTTAAAATAAATTACATTTAAAAAGCATGTTTCTTGGAACACAACACAATGAAGAAATATTGTAGTAACAAAAATTTTTCTTAAAAATTAATACATTGTTTGGTCTTTTAATAATAGAAAGGGTTTCATTACCATGCAAACAAAAAACAGGTTGGCTGTTCACCTTTTGGAAGATGGCATTTGCATTGCTCTAATAGGAGAGAAGAACCTTAGAAAGCTAATGAAGGAGCATAAAAATTCAAATTACTGCAGCTAATTGGCTGTGCCTTCTTACACCTTCTGAATTATTAATTTATGACCAAGTAAATCTGCCCCTTCTAAATAATATAATAAAGAACAACTTTGTGCTCTATGCTGTTGAGTGGATAGTGTTTGTTCCCTTAATTTTATGGTGAGTTGCTCTTATTTGCACTAGCAAGATGCTTGCGGTGTTTTGTAAAACTGCAGGTCCAGCAGTCTTCTCATGCAGACTGACTTCATCGTATTTCCTTTTTATAATTCCTGACTGGGAAAAAAAGACAAAAGATGTTGCCATTATTAAAATAATGCTAGTTACATCTTCAGTGCCATTGGTAGTAAAGTTTAATTGCAAAGCAGGCTCAGAATCCTGCAGACATCTATTTACATGCCAATATGTGAGTGATTCCATCCATTTCATTGTAGGAACTTACATCCTTCACTGGTTGCTGCCCAGGGATTGAAGAAATCAAAATAAGATATTTGATAACAAGGTTGATGTATGTGTATTTTCCCCTGAATATTATTTCTTTTCCCATAGAAAATTTGGGAAGAATTAGAGCTACTGCTTATTTTACCTGGAATTTCCATTCCTGTGACACAGTCCTTCGGTTATGTGAGCACAATTTTGCAAGTTCTAGATATTCTACCTAACAGACCTGTGCATTCACCGTATACACATGTTCACAAGAAGGCCCTCACATTCCCTGTGGATATTCACTGGGACTATGCAAGGCATGAACATTGTGTCCAGTACTTTCTGAACTTGCCTTATATGGCTAAAATGCTCCACAATTATCTGAAAAAGTTTGGATTTGCATGTTTAAGTAATTCTATGGGACAAGGGCTTAGAAATTAAACTCACCTTACATGATTTGCTTTTTCCCTTGTATACCTGTAGCATGCTTAAATTAACAATTTTTCATTTAAAAAGGATATGTTCCAGTACTGGGCACCTTTTTGTGGATGATATCTGCATGACCAAGATTGAAGAATTTGGCCTATGAGATGGATTGTTGCTTTAGAGGACACAGGCAGAAATTGCAAAGAGAAATGGGAATGCCTCTCCTTTTCTCTTCCTGTAAGGCGGAATGGTTATTATTACAAAAATCGGCTATTTGAAATGAAATTTTGAATAATTCTCCATTTTAGCCTCCAAATGACTTCTTTTAAAAATAATAGCCGCAACAGGTTTAAAGTTTTGTTGCATTGATTTATATGTTGCTTAATGCATAGTATTCCAAACAAGAAAAAAATCCATGTCCCAAGGAACTCTTTTTTGTTTGTCCCGGCCACCACTGGGGCTGGGGTAGCTAAACCATCTGCTGCAGCAAGGCAGTTCATGGAAAAAGCTTTGCTTGAGTTTAAGTTATCTGGCCAGCTCAAGCCTTCAGTTAATTAAGACAACACAAGGGAGCAGCAGCAAGTCCAGGGAATTTCTGGTGTTCAAGATAGGTAAACAAAATCTGAAGAATATGAAATCTGATTTGTTTTATCTTTTAGGAGTTTTATAATTTGACAGCATACAAGCTTTCCCTATCTCTTCTTCTGCAGTATCCAAATATCTCACAAGTATCAATGCATTTCCCAGGTGGGAAACGAACATTATCTTCAGTTTATAGAAATGAAATTGAGAGATACAGGGTAGGTAAAAGAGTTGCCCAAGGCTACCTATGAAAACTTGGGCTGAAATGTGGAATTTTATCCCACTTGCTCCACAAATTACTGAGCCATCATTTTTTGCAATCTGGATTTTCAGAGTATTTTGTAAACAAAAGAAAAGAATACAAACCTTCCTCTAGGATGAGAAAGAGACTGTCTTCTTAGGCATGAAACTTGGTGGCCATAGCATGTCCGGCTTTGTTGAGCAAATTCCCATATGAATATGTATATGTATATGTATATGTATATATATGAATCAATCACTGAGGAGCTCTCTGTAAAGGATGTGTGGAATATGATGGTTCACGATCAAGAAAAAACCTACTACCATCAGAAAGGGTCGTATTAAGTGTTAAGTTTATATTCTGTGTTATGATATTAATGAAGCATGTAATAGCTGGTAAACTAAATCCTGATATATTACCCAGAAGAGCAGAGAGGAAAACACCTCAGGGATAAGTATTTTGGTAGGAGCCTATAAGTGGTAATTAAAGGCACTTAGGCACAGAAGAATTTCATCTAGATAGATGTATGGGGAATGTAGCATTTACCTACAACTTGCTGATAATGTGTCTGCTTCAGCCATCCTTGGACACCTAGAGTCTTCTTCTCTCTTAACTGAAAAGGCAAGAGTAGCAGGTGTATTTATTCTTCAGGAGTTATTGAAGAAATAGAAGAAAGACGTGGAAGAGGTAATAAGTATCCGTAGATCCACAGAGAGAACGAAGAGGAGCACAGGGACTAGTCATTTTTGTTTGTCAACAGGCCAAAACCTAAGGGGATTAGCCTGCAGCAAATTAGATTAAATAGCAAGGAAAAATATGAATTAGTCATGGAGGGAATATTTTAGAATCAACATCATTGAGACTATTTAAGGCTAAACTTCCTAAAGCACAGCTGGAGATGGTTTAAGGTCAATTTAAGTCTCCCATCACAAAAAGGATAGTGGAGCTCCTCTCATGTTCCAGCCATAGGTGGTCTTTTGAACATCAGTGAGGGTTTTCTTCTCCCTTCTGGAAAGTGACAGCCTGGTCGAGTAGCCTTCTCTCCTCCTTTATGTTTTAGCTCATTAGCTGTACATTTCTTAAACAGCTTTCTCATTAGCACCTGAGGAAAAGCAGACTTCTGGAAATCTGCTGTTCTTTCTGACTTGATGGGGAGGAGGTGGAGATGTCTATTCGCAAAGGTACGGCATTTTCTGCAAGACACATGAGTAGTCAAAACCTGATGTTCTTTTAGAACAGGCTTTTGGAAACAAAGCCAAAGTAATACTTATTACTCCTCAAAAGGAAAGAGACCCAACACAGTGACTGAGAAGTGCTACATATCCTTTCCTTCAGCGCGAGCCACATCGCTTCTTTGCTTCTTCCTAAATTCTGTGCGTCACATCTAGGGTGACTATTATTTATCTCTGCTGATAAAGTTGCAATGCCATCCAGTCAGCTCCTCACTGGCAGCATAACACACCCCACTACACCTTTATTGGGCTGAGCGTAGAGAATGCATTGCTTTCATCATGCCAAGGGGTCTCCTGGTGGGAAATACGTGATGGACGCTCAGCCCTTCTCCCAAAGCGGCAATCTCCATGACCCCAGGGAACACCGACCAGTGCTTCCTAATCCCGGAGTGCCCTCTAGTGCTGACAGCACGGTGCGGCTCCCGCCCCGCCGAGGGGAGCGGGTCCCCAACATGGCACTCCTTTGGCCATGGCCTGAGCCCGGCTTGCCTCGGTGGCTTGGGAATGAGAGCAAGATAGTGCCTTGCAGGGTGTCTCATCAGGTACCCGTCCCTCTGCAAAAGGAGCCTGGACCGGCCATGAGTGCTCCTGCTTTTGCTATAGGGCATTCCTCTTTTACCTTAATTTTACATAAAGCAGTTAGAGACGGAAGTTACAAAGTGATGTGCAATACACATTTGCAATATTCGTGAAGAAAAAACCTTTTTAATTTATGGATACAGTATTTTATAAGCCCATTAAAGTCTGAAGAGCATATTCAGTAAATTTGAACAGGGAAGCTTGCTCTTCATGAGGGTGTCACTGTGTTGCTCAGCAACTGGTGTACCAGGGACTGTTTGACCTAAAACACAATGATTTGTTTATGTGTGATGCAAACAGGCTAAAAGGAACAAGGCGAAGATTTTTAGGTCTTCTCTACTCTTACCTCCTTTGTCTTGTAATTTAATTTCCCAGTTGATGGGAATTTTACTTCTAAAATGAAAATGTGAGACAACCTTATAATACTGGTCATTGCCAGGTGACTTTTGATGTCAAACCACATCTTTCTAATATGTAGGTCTCCTAAATTCCCCGTACAACTAAGATGAAATGATCTACTTTGTGTTAAATCTGCTACTAGAAAAATATTGACAAACCAGCAAGTCTATCAGGGATAGTGGGGCAAAGAAACTCATGTGACGTGCCACCTGTGGAACATGCCACATCTGCTCATAGGAAGTCACTCGCTGTGTGTTTGAATTCTTTTTTTAAAAAAGATAATATTAGCAGTTATGACCATAGTGGGCTAAATTTGGGGTGTAGGTGCAGATCCTGTTGTGGTTTGACAGATAGGAAAATGAATTTATAAATAGAATCAAGTGGCCCAAGGAATTAAGTAGCCTGCTTGTCTATCTGTCAGTCCTTTGGTGGAGAGTCTGGATGGGGTCTTCAGAGCTAAGCTCTGATGAGAATAACTTTACATCTCTTCTCAAAACACTTGCCAGCACTGAATGCACTGGTCTTTTAATGGCAGGAAATTATTGATGACATTGAATTAAAATGGATAGTCTTTTTCTTGTATTTGAAATAACTGCCTCACATTAGATTACTATGTAATCTGTTACTTGGAATAAGAGAGGGAAACTACATCTTTAATACCAATGCATGACAGCACCTATCTTTGATAGTGGATCTGTGATTAACCAAATGATATATTAAGGGAAGGGTCTTTAGATTACATCATGTGAGACTTGGATTACATCATGCAAAACACTGAAGCAGCTTCTTAAAATATTTTTTTTTGGCTTGCCCTAGAATTTCTTGAAGAATTAATAGTTTGTTTAGGTGTCAAGAAGTCCACTGGCTGGTGAAATTTGAGGAAAAGTGACAGCTAGGTTGAAATGACTCAGAACTGAGTCTACATAAAATAATAAAAAAAACTCTTTGATTTTGGTTATTTTAAAGTCAAAACTAAAAATACTGTTTTACTATTACCTTGGGTTTGGTTTTCCTTTGTATTCCATATGATTCTTCAGAATAGCTATTGATACAAAGCCAAAAAAGAAAGCTAATGAAGGCTCCAACTAATTTGGCATAATAATAATAATAATAATAATAATAATAATAATAATAATAATAATAATAATAATAATAATAATAATAATAATAATAATAATAATAATAATAATTTGCTTTGCAAATGCTCTTCCTGCAACCGCCTTGTTTATGGGAAATTCTGGAAAAATAGCAAAATAACAAAACAAGAAGCTTTGTTTGAGAATTTTATTGAGTGACAACTTCATCAATTGAAGTCAAATGCTTCAGTAGAAAGTTATGTCAATCTGTACACAGCTATAAGAAAGAAAGGCTGAGGTCATTAAATTATTTTGGGGGGCTTTGGATATGTTCTGTTGATGGCAGTAGTGTAAAAATGTTGGTAAATAATATTATTTACATAAGAATAGATTTAAATTGTTCTGTTATCTTTAGCAATGAGTTAAGTGTCGTCAGATTTGTGCTCATGAAGTTTTTGTTTATGAGTTGGCCTAAAAGCATCTACAGACCAGACCTGCTTTTTCTAAGATTTCTAAAATGCTGTTACAGACTTTTGTGGATGTTATTTACTTGTTTTGGACATCTGGAATGACATATAAGGTTTGTTTGATCTCTCTAAAATGACTTGATTCATGACTTTAAAAATAAAAGGTTAGAATTAGGGTATGCAAAGTTTTAACTCCAAATATAATGATTTAAAAGTGCTGAGCAGTTTCATTTGGTGCCAGAGAGCTCAGTGCTTCAGAAAAATCAAATTACATATTTTTAACCTATATTTAGGCATTTGCATTAAAAAACCCTGATGAATGTTTCAAAGGAATAAGTTAATGGAAAATAATTATCACTCTAACACTTTGCTTTAAAAAGAAATATTTTTGAGAAATCTGATAAAAAACCCTACAGAAAAAGGTACTTTAAAATGTGAAAATTACTAGAAGCCAATGTCAAGGCTACCTGGAATAATTTCTTACCAGAGATAGATGCAACAAAAAGCAGGATGGTAAGAGCAAAGGCAAGGCTTAGATATTTTTTCCCTAAGCAAACAGGAATCCTTCAAAAATGGTAGTTTGCCCAACTGAATGAAATACAGAGGAAAAAAAGATGAGAATTCAGAGCTGTGGGAAACCTGTGGAACACAAACAATCAGAGATACAGAAGACCAAATAAAGCTTAAGCCTTCAATAAAGTGAAATCAGAAAACCTGCATGAAAACTTGTAAGTTTGCTGAGCTATAGTTAAAAATGATAAGTACTGCAGAACGGTGAAAGATTTGTCTCAATTTTCACCATATGAATTAATGGTGAATATATTCTTCTGAAACCTATTTTTTCTAAGGAACAAAAATAAAGGATGTTACAAGGTCAGGGTGCTGACACCTAAAGACATTGAAATAATATTCAGATATTTTTATTCCAGATTGTGTTTCTTTTGATAGATCATAACTTCTCTATAAATAAATCAATCCCTGAACAAGTTAACAGAAATGTAGTGAAGAATGATGACATTTAAATTAAATTTTCTTTTCAGAAAATGCTTTATGCCTCATGAGTGGGATAACAGAGGAGAATAGGTTTTCATGGAAGAAGTTCTGTGCCATCCTGACTGAAAGATGAGAAAACCTCACTAAAGCAGGATTAGATGATTAATTCTTAGTATGGGCAACAAATTGAGGACAAATCTCAGTCTCAGTTATGAGTGAAATTTTAGTGCTGGAGAAGTAAATGGAACAAAATAGCCTGCTGACAACTTTAGTGTTAGGAATTTGCTTGTTTTCCTTTATAGTTATGCTTTACTCACAAGAATATTAAAGATGAAGGCCAAGTTCATCATATAGCTTCATTAACACTGTGGTTGTTACAGATTTCACCTAGTGAACCACTGGTCCAGTCTAACATTATTATTCTTCTGGGAAAGCAAGCATTTGCTAAAACTCAGTTTAAAAAAATAGTTCTTACACAAACATGTCACAGTTAGAAATCCTCAGTGAAGGTTTATGTTATATATATTGAAATGTGTGGAAAGATTTTAATAATTTGTCATTCAGTTTTCATGACAGGATGACATCTGCAGTCATTATTTATCTATTTTTGAACTTAAATACATATTTATTTGCATTTACTGTAGCTCTATTGTTTTATAGAACTGCCATGTTTATAAATAATTGTATAATTTAACATTTGTAGTGGGAGCTTTACAGAAACACACCCTGGTAGCTGTCACTAATATTATCTTGTAAAGCTGATGTTATCAAGTACTTTAGTTTATTTTTAATGTAATGACCATGAGGCTGTAGGTGTGGAGCTGGATGTAAAGTCAATGAGTCACTTCAGTTCCCCAGTGATTTGTATAATCTGCCTGTTCAGTACTGATCCTTAGTCAGGCTGTTGACTACTTCACAGTATGTGGCACAGAAGATATAGCTCATAAGATAGCTCTTAGTGACTCAGCTTCTACTAAAGGAAAAAATGGGCACAGTCTTGGCCTTGATCTTGCCAATATCAACTGCTGTGGCATATAAATGAAGGCACTACCTGTTTTTCCTCTAAGGCAGTCGTTTAAACAGAAAAAGGAGCATAGCTACCAGAGAGTTGCACTTTAGCCTAAGTAAGAGAGAGATCACACCTTCCTTTCTCTTGGGATTGCAAGAATGGGAGTTTTAAGTTAAAAAAGAGAAAATGTAAGTATATGTTGACACTATCATACTCTGGGAAAGCTGGCAGTGCTCTCTAGAGAACCAGTTCCCCTTAATCCCTTTCGTCCCTGCAGGACAGCAGCCTCTGGGACCTATCAGCAGAAAAATGTTGCTGCTTTGCCTCTTAATCAGGTGAGAGCATTGCTCTGGAGGAGTGGGTGAAACGCAGCAAAAGTGGAGTTTGTTTATCTCAACATGCATTTCAGGTTGCGAGTTCACCAGTGTAACGGCATCCACTGGATCCTGTAAACTTTGTTACAGCTCCTAGTGTGCTTTTTTTTTGAACTGATTTCAATTAGTGGGAAGCTCACTGCGTAGGAAGCCAAACTCCCGGTGGAGTTAGACAATGCCACTTGCAAAAGTCATGGGTTTTTGCCTATAAAATTTTCAGTTTCCACTGAATATAATATCTAGCGCAGTACAAAGGTTTTTATTCTTTTCAGGATTAGAGGATAGTCTGTGGGGTATAATGTACTCTTAGCTACCACAACAAAACACCTCACTTGTTCTGAGGAGAAGCTTGTAATAGCACCATTTGTTCAAATACTGGAATAAAAGAAAAGCAGTTAATCTAAGGAGTACTGACAGACAAAAAGCAGTAGCAATAAAAGCTAATTGTCTGTTAGCTCCAGGTATATTTTTATTGAGTGTTTAAATCCTAGCCTAAAAGCACATATTAAGAAAAGGCTATGATATCTTCACAGATCAAGCAGCAGCCAGAGCAGGCTGCAATCTCATTTCTCTCTCTACTTTCCCCTTTCAGCTGTTTGCCTCCATTTCGAGGAGCTTTTAACACCTTTGTATAGGTCCTGCTAAAGCTCTTCTCAGTAGCCAACAACCTGCACAACCCATTGCAAGGTGATTTCCTGATGTCCCCACAAGTGAAGCATAGATTTAAGAAGGACATCACTGTAGTTCATACATAGAAAGAGGGGTCAGCTCAGCCTCACATGAGTTTGATTTTTTTCAGTGACAGAAAACATGTTTTTCACAAAGTCAGTAGCAAAATCAAAGCTTTTATTAATTATTCTATATGCTTTTTGTGTGGCACACGTTGGACATTTGCTTGGTAGGCAGAGGACCTGCAGATTTTCTGATATGCTCTTGTGTCTGATTTAGTTTTGATGCAACCTTTCTGCCTGGGCACCAAGAAATTAGTTACTTTTTTAAGATGAGATGCCCCAAGTCATCGCCTATCATCCAGCCCAGGAGCTCTGGTTTGCTGTCTTGGGAACCTCCTCAGGTTTCCAAGCATTTGTTTATTCACCCAACAACAAAGCTACAGGCTTCAATGACTTTAACCTTCAACCTCTACCTTAAGAATAAAAGGGTTTGTTTTTTTTCTGGTATATTTACATTGATTATCAATAATAAATATATTATTTAGTATTGTCCTTCAGTAGTGGATCATGACCAGCAAGACTGCACAGATGAAAAAAAAAGTTATTCTGTATTTCAGGTAAGTTTTATGAATCAGCTAACCCCTAGTAAACCAAAGCTGGGAAATCTGACTGTCATAACCCACATTGATCAGTACTGTTGTGACTATGCTGTATTTAGCTATTTTTATCTAACATCTGGCAGCAACTTGTGTATTACTACTGAAACCATCAATTGAACTATTAAGAAGGAGGACACGTTTAATAACCTCTGCAGTTCTTATCACAGCAGGGCTAAGTCTAACAGTGGTGATCTTACCATCAGCACTGAATTTCAATGCTTTTTATTACATTGACCTTGTTTCGTTAGAATTCAGCATTCTTCAGGCTTCTTATAAAACATATACTTTGTACTTTGGAAACTGTTGGCTGTCGTGGGTGGATTGGTGTGGCCAGAAGACCAAATGACAATGTTCACAGAAGAGAGGGAAGAATCAATTTAACTTTAAAATGTGAGCACTTAAGTAGGCTAGACAAGAAGAAATGGAGGCAGGCTTTTCTATCTAGTATGACAGTGAGATCTGAAAGCAGAATAAAATACAGAGGAAATGGGGTAAGCAGCTGGAGTGAAATCAATAATCAATAGTCTTTGATGGGCAAATCTTATACAAACCTTTATTCTAGGCCTTTTTTGTTTGGAAATTACAATAAAAGAAACAAAATCTTGTTACTTGGAAGTCCAACCTCAAGTTATTCATGTTTACCAAGCTGAAGGAGTGCCTGGAATCATTCTTTTGCAGAGGAAAAACAAGTGAAAAGAATTTTGCTGGTGAAGGCTGAATATGTACTCTTCTGGGAATAGAAAACACATGGATTTGATCACACCTCTTTTTCCTGCTTCCAGATATCTGTGCTTGCCTGAAGAAGTCTACTCTCCCTGGGATAGCTCCGAAAACCAGCATGGTCATTAACTTTTCCAAAGATAGCCATGGGGAACCAGTGGTGCAGGCAATGCAGTGACTCATTATGTGACCCTCTGGAGTCCCTGTGCATCTCAGAAGAAGGCCATTTCAGGAGATGCATTCTAGTGGGACAGCGGAAAGTGGACCCTAGGGAGCAGTTGGATTGTAGGATGATGTTTTCCAACCTGCATGCTCAGCTCACAGCACTGCCAATACCAGATGTCCACAAATCAAAAGGAATGTCTGAGAAAGGCCTGAGAAATTTAAAACTGAGATTTTTTATTTTTTTAAAAAAGAGTTTAGGGTGTGGTTTATTGCCTTCTGGTTTCTTAGCCTTTAGGGTGCACTTGAGCTGTGTTTTTGAGTTTCTCTTTGCTACCACGAGGTCTAGGAAACTTACTCAACACCATAAGCCAAGATTCTCACCTAATCATTTGACTGTGGGAGCTGAAAAATATAAAATTATGAGAGGTGCATTACTGACTGGTGGGGCCAGGCATATGGCAAGTACTTGAGAAAAGCCTCTTGGAGAGGGAGGGGAGGAAAGCTAGGGAAAAGGGTGCAGCAAAGAGGCTCAGGAAGTCACTGGAGGGAAGTGTTGAGAGGCAGGCAGGGGAAGAGGTTGGGCACTTAAGGAAAGTGAATTTGGGCATACCAAGTCCAACTTTCAAAGGAGATAGGAAAATGCTTCCTACAATAATCTCCATCAGTTAACCCTCATGAGTCCTTGGTGGAGCAAAATGAATTGTTTGTCAAGGGTATTTGCTTTCCTACAGAGACTATTTGGTTAATTTATGGAAAGAATATGTCAACACAAACATGTCGCAGGTCAAGGAAGGTGATCCTGGCTCCTCTACTTAGCCCTTGTGAGGCCACATCTGGAGTGCTGTGTCCAGTTCTGGGCTCCTCAGTGCAAGAGAGACATGGAGCTCTTGGATTGGGTCCAGCTGCAAAAATGATTAAGGGAACCAATCTCTCTTTTGAAGAAAGGCTGAGAGAGCTGGGCCTGTTCAGCCTCAAGAAGAGATGTCTGAGAGGAGACCTCATCAATGTCCATAAGTATCTGAAAGGAAGGTTCCAAGGAGTTGGATCCATGCTCTTCTCAGTGGTGCCAAGCAAAAGAACAAGAGGCAATGGGCAGAAAAGGATGCACAGGAAGTTCTACTTGAATATGAGGAAGAACTTTACTGTGCAGGTGACTGAGCACTGGAACAGGTTGCACAAGGAGGTTATGGTGTCCCTCTGACTGGAGATATTCAAGAATCATCTGGACACACTCCTGTGCCATGTGCTATAGAGTGCCTCTGCCTGAGCAGGGAGGTTGGATCAGGTGACTCACTGTGGTCCCTTCCAGCCTTATCCATTCTATGAATCTGTGGCTCTATAATTGTTACTCAGAGACATGGGTACTTGGTGTAAGCAAAGTGAGCTGAGGATGATGAGTAGCAAGTTCACATTAAAACTGACTGATGAGAAAGTGACCTGTGGCAGCCCTAACTTAGCTTTTCAGCGCAGTAATAGAGTAAAAATCTTTAGAGCCTGAAGAAAACCAAAGAGCAACTGGACTGAAAAGATGAAAGTGTCTTAAGGTCATGAACATTTACATTTCTCAATTTCTGCCCTTTAAAATATCAAGTTTAGAGAGGAGTGGCTGAGAGCGTTGAGAACTGTGAAAAACCTTAGCTTTGAATTAGCCTCACTTAGCTGTGGGCTGCTTCCAAAGGTGGTACAGAACTGTAGATAAGACTGCCTTGCAGTTCAAGCACAGGGTAAAGATGAAGAAGTTACAGTTGACTCCGGGATGAGTATATTCGGGGCGCTGTGTATATATAGCGAATGGGCTGCCCAGGGAGGTGGTGGAGTCACTGACCCTGGAGATGTTCAAGAGTAGGCTGGATGAGGCAGTTGATACCATGGTTTAGATGATGGGTGTTTTAGATTATAGGTTGCACTTGATGATCTTTAAGGTCTCTTCCAACCTTGTTGATACTGTGATATATATGTGTGTGTGTGTGTGTGTGTGCTTGTGAATGTATGTATATGTGTATGCATATCTAAATGACTCTTTCATGTCCTACACTGTGAAGCAAAGTAATGGCACAAGACATTCCAAGGGGTGTTTTACTCACAGTTTAGCAAACCTTGCCTCCCATCACAAAACCCTCAGCTGAATGCAGAAATTGCATTTGCATTTCTGCATTCTGTTTGCTGTACCCAGTGTTAGGTGCATAACTAAAAGGACTGGTCTCTCTCAGGCAGAAGAAAGAAATTCTTGCAAGTGTGAATGCAATACAGCCTTACAGATCCTCCTCCTTTGCATGTGGCACATGGGCTTTACCTGGAGACTTCAGATAACTACATCTAGGTGTGCAAATACCCTTTTATTTTGTCCAGAAGCATCCTTGGATGACTCACGATATTCAAGGATGGAAGTTCTGTTCTGTCTTAGGTGTTGTAGAAAAAGTGACACTTGAAAATATAAATAAGTAAAAAGGAAACAAAGTTCTGGGTTTTTTTTCACACATATACCTGTTCCATTGGATGATGTTTTCATTATGCTTACTGCTGTATTGAGCAAACTCATTGCTGCACTGAGAGCTAGTTAGTGGTTTGGATTGACTAGCTTATACTTAACCATGTCTTCAAAGACTCTGCAGTGATACTGCATGCTGAAAAAATTGTGCAGATCAGGCACTTTTGAAAATCCCATTTGAAGGATCAGTTCAATACATTTTGTTAAGAAACTTGAACTAAAATACAACATGAAATCAAAGCCAATCTAGCATTAATATTCTACAACAGTAAAAGTGGAGCATTACAGACATCAAATCAAAATCAAGTCAACAAATTGACTGTGGCGCTGGATCAAATTGAAACCAAATTGCCAACTTGATGAAAACCCACAGTGTTTTTATGAACTTCGATGATCTATGAAAGCATGTCTGTTTAGCTAGGAATTTCCAAAGGCATATTTTTCCAGAGCCAGACAGAAATGTAGCTCTGAGCTGGGCTATTCAATGGCAAGACCACTATTTCAGAGCCGATTATCTGGCTTCCTTCTTTGGATCCTGTTCCTCAATAATGAGTAAATCCTACACCCACCTCCTGAGTGTCATATGTAGCAGTCAAAGAAGAGGACACTCCTGATAAGCAGAAGTTTGTCAGAAGTTATTTACCAGGAATTGCAAATGACAATTTCAAGTCTTTCAGAATCAAACAGAGGCTCCAGAAAATACATTAAAGAGCAGTTTTATGCAATGTTATATGTAACTTCTAAGCCTCAAGAACTTTCCTTCCCACTGCTTTTCTTTTTCAGAGACATTTGTGCACATCTGGAAATGTAAAGCTACATTTTAACACTAGGAAACTGAAGAGTATAAAAAGACCTGGATGTCTGCTACCTAACAAAATAGGAAAAGAAAAAGTAGATGACAATGACAAAGGAGTGTAACTGCCTCTTGATCTCTTTTACTCCTTCACACTTGCAGAAGAGACATAAGGACTACAGCTGAGGAGGGAATTGGCAGTGGTCACAAACCTCCTTGAGATCAGGGCTTTCCTGATTTTTGGGAAGACTCATGAAATACTGATGCTGCTGGCTGGCGCCATAATTCCAAATAGCTAGAGATTTTGGAGGGTCTGAAGTTTTGGTTCTTTTCCTGCAATACAGGCTGCTGTCCTGAAGTCAAAGCCTGTTTGAATTTTCAGATTGCCTCAATCAGATTTGCAGTGCTTTCCTCCAAGGATGAGCCTTGCAATTTGGTACAACAAGGCTCCAGTGAACTCTTACACAGCAAGTATCATTAAAAAAAAGCTGTTTAAGTCACAGGAATATTGCACTTTGAATGCCACAGAAATGAATACCTTAATAGACTCAAATGCATCACATATATAGATACATAGCACTAAATAACAGAAGCATATCTGAATGCTTTTGAAGAACGTTATTTTCATTATTTTTGGTGAAGCAGAGGCCCCAAGATGACACCATACCTTTATTCTATGAAGTGTTCAACATTTAAAAGAGGGTTTTTTAAGGAGCTGTTTGGGAAAAAAAACCTCCAGAACAATTTGGCAACAAGTGGTGTTGGCATTGTCAGTAGAATTAAGAAATAAATATATGCTGTGTTTCTCATCACCTCAGTTACATTTCAGAAGTTCTATTTTGGAAATAAACTATAGGTCAGACAGCTTCTCAGCAGGAGTCTTTGGGTTCATGTACTTTATACAACAATATTTATCAATATGAAATATACCATTACATTTTACATTTTCTATGCAGTCTGCATATAGGCTATTTTTTTTTCAAAACTGTATTTTAATCCCATATTTTCACATTATCATTTTTGAATTTGTTATCATTGTTGATCCTCTTGATTTTTATTGTCAGAGTCACTGGTAGATATTAATTTGCCAAAGGCACCAACACATGACCTAGAGGGCAGTATGGTTCCTACCTGAAGGCTTACGATTTGATGTCATGTGTACCCAATTTTAAAATGGAAAATTCTGTTGGTTTGGTTTTTTCTTTAATGTTTTTCGTATTGTTTGGTATGGTAGACAAGACAACATCGTGTCAACACTGTGGGAAAAACTGTGCAACTTCAATTCTTGCTGTTCTTATAACTAGTGCACACAGACTTTCTTCTCCCTTTGAAGAAGCTATTATGCCATAGACTGGTGGCTCTTGTCTGTATAACTCTGGTGACAATACACAATTTATCTCATAAGAACTACTGCTTTAATATTTGAGATTTAAGACATTGTGTATTTCCCATTTTTTTTTTTAATTAATACTTAAAGGGTGGGGGTTTTGCGGTTTTGTGTGGGGCTTTTTTTTTATTTTTTTCCTAGTGGAGACATATTATAGAAAAAAAAGTGACTGCAGGACTGTAAGGAGAATTTTCACCTAAACAAGAGTAGCTGAAGGAGAATAACATTTGGGTCAGCAATTTTCATTCTGATAAAGTTCCTTCAGAGTTAAGAAAAGTGTGGTGTTTATTGACTAATGTTTTAAGTGAAAGCTCAGGATTAAAGTCAGCCAGTAAAAGAGAAGCCTGCCTTGATGAACCTTTCAATTATGATAAATGTTATTGGCCTTTTCATACTTCAACATTGAATTCTTAAATTCAATTATAAACTCAGTTTTAGTTAGAATACACTGAAATGTTAAGAAAACGTCAATATAAATATGTATTTTTATATCTTGAATATAAAACTATCTCCAACCCAGAAATCCCACAATCTGGAATTGTTTTGGGGACAAAAGGACAAAAATCTGAGATTTTTGGAAGTCTAGGATTGCCTCCAACTCCAGAACACCATTGTTATATTTTAATAAAACTTGGAAAATAGATTTTATCCCTTGTTTTGTAGAGATCAGCTGAATAAAAACCAACCAAAAAAATCAAGCCACAAAACTATGCCCATATTGAGTCTGCAGGTTACAAACATGATGCTGTTATTTCTCCTGCAAAGTTTTGCATAGGAAATTTCAGTTGTATATAAAATGCTAGTTCAAAAATAGTTTTCCATAAGGGAACATAGTTAAGCATAAACATAGAAGAGCAAGTTAAATTGGAGGTTTCAGGTAAGCTTTTTTGGACTAAATTTCCTCTGCGGCAGAGAGAGGCATCTGAGATGAATGATAAAGTGCCTGGGTTAAAGCTCGCTTCCCAGACTGTGATCCCAGCTGTCACAAAAAAATGTGCTCATATTTGTAAACCATCAGAGCCTTTCTCTAAAACTGCAATTATGTTACATATTTTAATAGATACATAATCACTTTAATAGATACCTTTCATGTACGCAAAGGCTAATTCTAGTGCTTTCTTCCTATCAGAAATATTTCCTGTCATTTTAAAAGCAGAATTCAGCAGATATTTACGTCAGTGACAAATTCCATATTGGCTGCAGTGAGGACTGGCACCAATTTTTGTCACTTTTAAGACTCATCTTTTTATTCTATTCAGTGTAAGGAACAGAGGTGAGGGGTTTTTTTAATGAGAGAGTTGTTAGTCTCTCCCAGAATTAAACCTCAGGTCTGGTTGTCTCCTGCCTCCCTGTACACCCACCTGTGCAGCTGTCACTCACCTCCTGCTTCTGATCAGAGAAACAATGCTTGCAGTAGTTATTCAGGTTTTAAAATATTTCCTTAAGAGAGTTCTACACTACAGATTCACAGACATTTCTTTAGTTCGGAAGAGGGAAGTCAATCAGCAGCATTGCCACTTTATGAACGGCTCCTGTTTCCCAAATCACTTCTATTGTTACAGTCTGACAAACTCCCCAAAGAGTTCAAAAAATTGCTGACTGCAGGGGCTAATTCAGCTCCTTTTTGTGATGTTTCTGTCTTTCTCCCTGCCATGATTATTGTCCTGTTTTTTTCCCCCGATGGTTGTTAAATCACCAACTAATTATGTATTATCAAAGCTGCACGTAACAGTGGAGATTGTCTGGTGGCTGATGTATATAAAAACAAGCCGGGTGAGTGAGTCAGTCAGGGTACAGATGGCTGTGCCGCTCCACCTGGTGCCTGTGTTAGCACTTATTCACGCCCCCCCTTTGTTCTTCTGGGCTCCTTTGACTTTTTACTGCACAGCTAGAATAGGTACTGACTGCTGCATTATGTGTGCTTTAATGTTTTTTTATTATTACTGTGGGAGAACAAAAACGCTCATAAAGGTGTGTTTTCTTTCTGGGAAAATTTCTCAGTAATTCGGTGGCTTCTCTGTTGAGGAACTTGAACCTTAAAGAATGTGACAAAGATTACTAGATGCCCACTTAGTTTCTCTGGTAGTTACTCAGGCAGTTATTTGGAAGAAATAAAAAATCCCTGAGCCTCCTTCTACACTGGTATTAGTTCAACAGTCTGCAAATATTAATGTAAAAATTCACATGATTATCCCTTGAGAAGTCTGTGCACATATGCTATTCTTTTTCAAATTGTTTAATTAAAGCACAAAAGCACATGAGATCTGGAATGCTCACTTCTGAGAACACCTAGCACATTAAATTAAACTCCCCAGGATGTCACGTGGAGGCGTTTTCTAAAATGTGGTTTACTTTTCCTTTTTGTGTGTTCATGCCCTCTCTGTCCCCACCACTCTCCAGTTCCCTCACCTTAAGCAACAGTGAGAGACCTACAGTCTCTTTGGCAATGTACTCAATTGCACAAGTGAACCTATGCGTAGATGAACCTGTGCATTATGGAAGTGTGGAGGTTGGTACCTTACATATTAACTTTTATTTTTTTTTTTTTTTTTAAGTGGTGTAAGTAAGGGGTTTTGCTATCTGCAGAGTCTTGTTCATGTTGGTCAGTAGGAATTCTAAACTTTCAGGTCTCAGTGTGACCTGACAGCAATTGTTCTTCTATATTTGTTTAGTACTTGGCAGTTGAAGAAATACACAGCAAGGGAAGGCAGAGATTACCCACTCTGAGGGAGAAGGTTGGGAAATACCTACTATATTCAGCTGCCACTACTTGAGAAACTCACCAAAGCACACTTCCTATAATTATTAAGCCTGTCAGTTTGATTTCTGCTTTGAACAGATTGGGGAAAAAAAAGACAAAATCAAGGAGAAAACTCTCCTCTAAAGAGATCATAACTATTTTTCAGACCATATGCTATTTCATTTGGCAAGACGCTTACCTTGGTACCTGAGAGCATGGGGAAAAAATCCCCGATTTTTGCTAGGCTGTTCTCAAAGGCGCTCGCAGTGGCATTTGGAGCCATTGCTGCCTAGGGACATCCACAGCCTTCTGCGAGAAGGTTTTTCAACCAGAGCCCCTCTCTCTGCATCATGAAGATGGGCTGGCAGGTTGCTGTATGTTTACAGCTCTGTGTGCTCTACCTGGTGGGCTATGTTTATTATAACCAAAACAGTTTATATGACAACGTAACTGCCCACAGTCAAGGCCTTGCCAAGCATTTGGTTTCCCAGGCAGTTGCAGAGCTTGCTGCCATGGCTGCCTGCCTGGCAGCAGTGGAAATAGGTGACTAAACACTGCCTCCTTTATGGTACACATAAGCTTTTGTCACAAGCAGTAACAAAAGCTCTAACTACCTATCTATAGATATATTCATATTTAAAAGGAAATGCGAGCCACTGAAAACTCCCAATTCCACAGATTGCCTCTTTTGCCCCGCCTCATTTTCTTCCCTCTTGGAAAAATGCAGCTAATTGTAGCTTGTTGAGTTTCTGGGGAACTTTGGATAGCAAAGGCAATTAACAGAAATTTTGATTACTTTTGTGCAAGTTTTGTACAGAAATGGTGTTCTTCGGACTTGTTTTAGGGAGAACACTATCATATTAATGTAGGGGGCAATTTCTGTCTGATACAGTAACTTTTGGTTCCAGTGAGACAGCACCATGACTACCACTTTTCAGCAGTGAGATCTGACAACTCCTAAAATGTGGGACACTTAAAATATGGATGTGAAGACTAAATGACCACCTTCAGTTATAGAAAGTGCTAATTGTAGAAATAATAGAATCATTAAAATTTGTAAGCAGAGAGTTCTTCTTTTCTGATTCTATGTGCTGTAACCAGATTGACCCATTTGGTTGTGGGGACCTTTCAGTGAAAAACGCAGCTCTGCAACATTCACCTGAAAGTGACAGCCCAGGGAAAAATAGGTTTGAACTTGCATGGGCAGTCCTTGGATTATTTTCATGTAAATGGCAGAATGAAATAATTTGTGATTGCAGATAATGCATGAAGCAATTACCAGAAATGTGGTATTTTGGCCCAAGGAAATTCATGTTCAGGCAATTATTTTAAATGTTTTAAATTCTACACTTCTGTAGTAGGTGACAAAAAATCCTTTTTTGGTAATGATTATATCACTAAGTCTGTCCTTGCATGCCCTTCCTTGTTAGCTATTCAAGCATTAAAAAGATTTATTAACCTTGTCTTGGTTTCAGTAGCCTCTTTCCCCCCTATTTTTTTAGTTTGCAGTATTTGACATACAAAATATTATGCCTTTTTAAACCAAGTTCTCAGAGTACTAAACTGAATTTAAGAATAAATAGATGACTTTAGCTTTGCTCACTTGGATCTGAAAATTCTGTACAGTTACAGAAGCCCCAACATTTCCATTCCTGGTAAGCCTAGTCCAGCTAGTAACAAAGAAGCTGATAATATTAGATGTTCCAGACGTATACGCAAGATATCTCAAAGTGAACAATATAAAACAATCAATTGTTGAATAATGCTTGAAATCTAATGTGTGAATTTGTATTATTAATTACTTTTAAACATATCCAATTACTTTGTGAAAATTTGACAATCTAAATTAATAAATGAGTTTTCACCAAATATTGAAAGATATCCTAATGCACAGGGGTATATCTTCTTTCCTTTATCGTATGGGAAAAGGATGTATTATTTTCTCTCAGTCTCAGATATACCTATTGCATATCATGTCTTATTCATTGCTCTCTTTAAATCTTTAGTCTATCTTCTTACGGATAGTTTTCCAGTCTCTTTATCCTTTCAAAGTATATTTTCAGAAGCCTTCCTATATCTACTTTTTAATTTTATTATTTTTAAATAACAGAAGAAATACAAGGTTCCATATACAACATTGAAATGAAATGAAGTAAAAATGTCAGTATTTTTTCTCTTTCCCTGTGCTCTCTGCATTTTGCATTCTTTCATGGCTTCTGGGTTACACAGGTGATTCCCAGATCATTGGGGGTTTTTTTCTTAATGCTGCCACTTAATTTACATGCATAATATTTGAGGAAACTAGAATCAAAATGAATCCAGAACAGAAATTGAAATCAGAGGAAAAAATAAATGGAGCTGCAATAAGTGATCAGAGAAAATAAATAAGAGATCAGCCAACAGCACCTGGGCTTCTCTATTATTTATACCTTCTGCAGTAAAAATAAATTGGCTTTGAGAAAACATCAAAATTTTTAGGCAGTGTGTATCTTTGAGACATTGCCTCCATTGGGAGTCGGGGACCTGTACAGTGACATGTGCAGGAAGTGGCCATTTAATCAGCTTTTCCATCTGGGCACAGCCTGAAGAACGACACATCTACAGGAGAGATGCAAGCTACAGATCCTCAGTTTGCAGGGAGAGGAAAGCCAGGGGTGGCCTTCACATCAGCCAGTTTTTTACATGACTAGAAGTGGCAGTGGTCTCCAGCAGTCGATGGGAAGATGCCGGTGAGGAGACTGGCTGGCGTGGGCTCTCCTTCTCTACTGAAATAGGCAGCTTTGGCACACACCCGGATGTGGCTCAGGTACAATTGCACTGTTTAATCTTGAGAGGAGTTAGTGACAATTCACATGCCTGAGGTTGTGGAGGTCTAATTGGTGCCTGAGAGAGTGCAGCCCTGGGCTGTGTCCCCACCACCATCCCAGTGATCATGGCTGTGGGCTCCTCACCTCAGGGCATGGATGGACCATGCCCGTAGCTGTGGTCCTTGTGCATTTTAGCATCATGGGGCGCTCCTGAGGTGCATACCCAGACAGTGAGCCTGCAACTGTAACCTTCAACAACATGTGGAGTGTTTATCTCCCTGGAAGTGTGGGCAACTGAGATTGCACACCCTGAGATGCATCTGGTAGCTCCTTTGCACAGGTCTGTGTTGATGAACTGCGGAGCACACTGCAATCTGGAATGCTGCTGCAGCTGGACTTCATCAGGAAAGAAACTATGGCTTGGAGTGAAAAATATGAGGTCACTTATTTCAGCTTCAACATAAGCCTCAGAGAAATGCAGTGAGCTCACAGGCAGCAAACATATGGCTGCTACAGAGCAGCCAACAGGGTCTCGCACTTTTCTGCTGCCCTTGGGACAGCTCTTCAGGGCGGTGGGGGAGCTTTGGCAGTGTGAGAACTTCTTTCCTTGTATTGTTTGGTGCAAGGCTGGTATTGCAGGGGAGCTAGGAAAAACTCTGCCTTCATCCAACAGACAAGGAGGTACAGCACACTCTTACTGTCCCTGCAGCACATAGGAAAAGAAATTTAGGAAGTCACACATAAGATCATAGAATCATAGAATACCCTGAGTTGGAAAGGACCCACAAGGATCATTGAGTCCAGATCCTGGCCCTGCACAGTACAATCCCTAGAATCACGCCATATGCCTCATACATCTTCTCCTCTAGACCCTTTGCCATCTTCATAGGCCTTCTTTGGATGCTCTTTAATACCTTTATATCCTTCTTGCATTCTGCTACCCAAAACTGCACACAATATTCAAGGTGAGGCTGCACCAGTGCAGAGCAGAGCGGGACAATCCCCTCCCTCAACCGACTGGGTGGCGATGCTTTGCCTGATGCCTCCCAGGACATGGTTGGCCCTCCTGGCTGCCAAGGCACTGCTGACTCATATGCAACTTGCCATTGACAAGGACCACCACTTCCCTTTCTGCAGTGCTGCTCTTCAACTGCTTGTTCCACAGTCTGTACATACATCTAGGGTTGTCCTGTAAGACACTAAGGATGCTCCTTCTAGTCCAAATGGGACACTGACATGCATTATAACAACGGATGCTGTAATACAGCTGTCTGCCTCAAGTGTACATGGCATGCTTGTGAAGATGTTATTTCTTGATGGCTTGATATAATTTGTAAATTTTCTTTGGATAACAGAGTTAAGGAGCCATTCTTCCAGTTGTTGACGAAGAAAAAGCTGAAAACACATGCGCATATTGCTTATGTGTTGTAGGTGTGTTAATGTGCTTTTTTCCCTCCCAGGAGTGATGTAGCATGACAGGGTGGAGATGTGATCAGTCACTGGTGTTACTGTTAGCTTTACAATAATGATCTTTTGATATTTTCTCTTAAACTCTGTCACATATTTTTATTCCATCTTCAACGGGTGTTAATCTTTTTGCAGAAACAGCTGAACATTTAGCTTTGCTCAGCTGTTTCTAATCAGAGCCAAAGGCAGTCCTGAATCCATCCTAGTTTCTCTTTTTAAATTATCTATGCATAGTTAAAAGGAAATGCTATATTACAAGGAAATACTATATTACTATGCACCCTGCCTAAATGTGTGTCTTCCTCTGCCTCCATAATACCTGCTTAGAATGATGAAGAACCAGCTGGAGGCTGGTTGCCCAATTTTACTCTTTCAATGCACACTGAAACATCCAGGGGACAGACAAGATGGAGGGGAAGAGCCAGCCAGTGAACTTGCTCTTCCTTCTGAATTCCTGCAGGGACCCAGTGCTCTGTAGGTGTTGTGGATGAATGAGTGAAGTCCCTGAAGGATGGGATCATCCATACAGTGCATGCACAAAGCAGGTTGTATCACTAGCTTTAATAACTGGAGGTTAGCATACAGCAAGACACCTCTACTCTCCTTGAAAACTAGTAACCTGGAGAGCAAAGAATATATTGCTTATCTGCCACAGAAACACACCACATGAGAAACTCACATGATGTCTGTGCCTTGCTGAGCTCACAGCTGACTTCAAGGATGCAACTGCCTCCTCTCTCTGGCTTGTGGGTTCATTAGAGAGGAGATCCCTGTGGGACCCTCCTGGGGTGGCCTTTTGGGTTTTGGCCATAAAAAGAAATTTCATCATGTTTGTTGTGTCTATGTTAAACGTGTTTTGCCCCGGTGTAATTCCCATCAGACATTCAAGTCCACCATGCGTGAAGTTGACCAACTCTCCATATGAAATTTGCGGATTTGAGTACCATGTTGTTACAACAACACGGCCTGGCTCTACTAGAGAGGTATTTGGATCAAATAATTTTACAGAGGAAATTTCAGAACATAAATCCAGGAAGTTCACAATAAATGTCAAACCTGGAGGAAATCCAAACACATATTTCTGTTAAAGTTCTCATACTTGAGAAACGTTGTTAATTTAGTTTGCAAAGTAGATCGTGATGTTAAAAAGTCAGATAGGCATTCCATTCTATTTATCAGAAAGCATCCCTATGGAAAAAACTTGGGGCAAGGTTGCCTTACTGGAACTGTTTGTGGTCCTGTGGCAAACCAAATCCTCATTTCGTTCTCTTTCTGCAACTGCTCTGTCCCTGCTATTTGAAATGCCTTAATTGTTTTCCCTTGTGTTTTAACCCAGAGCCATCCTGCTGGCTGCAGAGCCCTGGAGCTGTACACAAGGCACTGTAAAGAAGTAGAAGGCAGTGACCAGGGTGCAGGAGATCTTCTGCAACTTCTAGATCACTGCCTGCCTTGAGGCTCAGGATAATTTCCCCGTTAATTCTCCTTTACCAGATATCCTACATAGAAAAACTTGCATCCAGAAAATCACAGTAGTAAAATTTTTTTGCATTTCTGCTGTTTTCAGTGTGTCAGTAGTCTCTCAGGTTGGTTGCAGACAATGACCTACTGCAGCCCTGAAAATATCTTAATGGGTACAACTATTTCTCCACATCTGTTTTTTTTTCAGACCAAATAGATATGGATATAGTCAAAACCACCTATTTTTATTTTTTTAATTTTATTTGACATATTTTAGAAGCAACTCTATATTTTTTGTGTCCTATATTAAAATGTGTTTCAAATCTACGTATTATTGAAGAAGTCCATTTTAATTTTTGTTATAGTTTGCCACACAGGGAAAATCGTACTGCAGGTCTATTGTTTCATTTGAAGTGCAAGGGGGCAGGGAGAGTAGGATACCCTCAGAAAGCTATGAGAGGCAACATAGGTGTCATGACAAAAAATCTAATAAATCTTACAATTAGAGCAGCAGATGTGGTGGGCTGTGATAGAAAGGTTGCTCAAGAATTAGGGAATCAGTGCATGCAGTATCAATATTGGAAAAGCCTCAGTTAATGGAGAACAAACTGGTAGTTTGCTGCAAAATGATAGCCTCTGTGTGGTCATGTGGGAAGTACAGACCTTTGGGCAAGGCTTGTTTTCCCTTGACTGTGAAACCTGCCCTCGTCTACTCTGCATACATCCTCATTTACTCATGATGATCCTGATTACTAAGTCATTAAATAAGGTCTTGAAGGGCAGGGAGAGAAGGAAAATTGTGAGCTTTTGACAAATGCAGGAAGTAAAGAAACACAACTGGGAAAATTTTACAGAAGTAAACGGTATTTGCTTGTTTACTTCTTTAAGAACTAAACTGGCCAGTCTAATTATTTTGCTTTTCAGTTTGTAAATATTGAACAAATAGGGAAGAAATGAAAATGTACCTCTTAATCAAGACTTTTTCAGCAATATTATAACTAAAGTTATTTCTGATCAAGTGCCAAAAAAAGGTGTTACTTACTGTTTACTGTCAAAAAGAGAATTTTCCAGTTCTTATTTCTGCTCAGGTGTTGTACTTCCATATTCTACACAAAGAAATGAAAATGGAACACCATGGAGAACACATCGGGTTGCTTTTCTACAATAGGCAGACCATTGAACAAATCAATATCTGAGTTTCTATTTGTCTTTTTCTCTTCCCTGGATCAAGTAAAGCTATTAATTAGTGTTATTCATAGTGCTGTTGCTGCCCTTTGCAAAGTATACTCATTAAAAAAGTTTCTTGGTTCAACTGGTGCTTCATAAGTAGTTCTCAACCACAGTTTACAAATGAGATACAGTTTGAAGGAAAAGTACGTAATGTCCAAGAGGCAATCAGAAAACAATAAATAGAAAGAGATTTATCTGTAGAACACATGTAACACAGTGACGTTATTATACTTCAAGCCTAAACAATAAAACGAAGAAAATCATTAAGTACCTACTAGGATTATCTAGATCAGCTCTAGAGAGTTGGATACTTTTATAAAAAAAAGTAGCATTATAAAACTGCATGAAATTCCCCAGCTCAGACTGAAGTTTGTCATGGGCCTTATGGCACATGCCCGTCTGTGAGATAAAAAGAGGTCTTACTGCACAGCCCTTTGTACTGAAGAGTGCTGGTCATGCAACAACGCAAAACTGGGGCTAGAGGCCCTGAAATCTGTTTCTTTACTGCTTGAGCAGCTGTATTGAGATGACTAGACACTATGAAGTACTACATGTAATTATTTTATCTATGGCTGAATGATGGCCAGCTTTGCTGGAAAGCCAGCAGCTGTTTAATGGTATACAGTCATATGCTGTACCAATCTTCTGGGGAAAGGGATAAATATATAATTCAACTGATATTTTAAGTCATAGTTGAATATCCCAATTTGGAAGTAAGTCAGGAGAAAGACTGCATCATGATGGGTTCAGCTTTATCATGGAGCCTTAGTAGTATCAGGAATGCCCAGGTGATGCACTTCACCCATGTAGTGTCTGAGGAGTGTACTGTCTCAGAGCGATATTGTGCTGAATACTTGGCATAGGGCTGTTTAAGAATTGTCACACTCGTCTGAGTATCCTATTGAGACTGAAATTTCTTATATAATGTCTGAGAGGATTTACTTTTCTTGCACCGTATTTGTGTAAGGAGCCTTAGCAAGGCTCCTGCTCATGCTTTGAAAGTGAAGTTTGTCTTCCTTGGTTCTGGTCAGTGCTTGGTTCTATTGAGGGCATGGGGATTAGGGCAACCAGGTTTATGAAACATTTCCCAGTTGGTCTTCCTGGGTGGTGGAGACATCTGCAGCGACCACAGCCCTAGAAGGGATGTGAGTGAGTCACAACTATGTTCTTCTTGCAGGCTGGTCTCTGTGGAGGACTCCCAGAGGGAGGATGGAGAGGATGGGTAGGGCTGTCTGTCTACCCATGGCTGTGAGGCTGGATACCCGTCTCTTCCCTGAGCAGTGGGTCAGTGGTGGAGACAGTCACTTGCATGACCCACAGCCCAACGTGAGGCTTAGGACCGCAGCTGTCTTTTTGGAGGCCTGTTTTGTTCAAATAATACCTTTTTTTGCCTTTGCTAAACTCAGTTTTGTATTCATTCATATATCAAGTCTTAATGTTATAAATAGTAGCATAAATCAGGTACAGGCGAAGCCACAGTCCTGTCCCGAAGAACTTGGGCAGCTTATGGCAGGAGAGGCCAAGCAGCAGTGCTGCTGTCCTCCTGGCCTTCTGGTGTTGCACTTGGTTGCCAAAGCAAAGCATGGAAAAGCCAGCCAGGTTTTGAACCCTTCTAACATGGTGATAGATCCTACTTTCTGATAAAATTTTAGGTTTTTAGAATCTGTAGAGCCTAAAGGAAGGAAAAACCTCACTTCCTTTTGTCTCTTTTATTGCTACCTGTCCTGTCTCAAATTTCCTTCCCAAAGCCTAGTGGTTTGGGTTGTGTTTCTGTTCATCTCTCCCAGAAGGTGCTGGTTTTGAGGAAGGAAACCAGTTTGCTAGAGCCTGTATACTTTTTTTTCATTTAAAAGGTGCAGTAAGTGACCCCCCTATCAGTTGGTGATTCATGCTGTTAGATAGGGTAGAGTCCTTAGCCTAATGAAGGAGTAGTGAAAAAGTAGGCTGCTTGAAGCTTATTAATTAACCTTCAACAAATGAATCTTGCAGAATCCAAAAAACCTCTACTATTCAGAGTAAGAACAGTACACCTAGAAAGTAATGAAAAGTCACTTTTCAAAATCACTATGGAACTATAGTACCTTGTAGTACACAGAGAGACTGTGTTTCCTATGAATTATTTTTTTAAATTGAAATGCTGAAACATGTTATATTAAAGCATCTTTAATGCTAATCTAAAATATTAACTCATCTGTTCCGCGAATATCTTTGAAAAATAATGGCATCTTGATAATGCCCCATTTTGCTTACCTCAGCTAAGACTGTAATATCAGAGTCCTATCAGTGTGAATAAAATGTCTATCCTTCAAGAAAAAGGGTTTTAAAACTGTGGTTGGTGGTTAAGTGTGACAAACAAGAAAATCTCCAGCATTGTGATTAAGGAAAACATTCACAGCAATAAAAGAACAAATTATTCTCCAGGGAAAATGTTAGGACAAATAGCCCTTAGTTCTGGTGCTACATTTTTGAAAGCTGGGCTTTTGGGCCTAACTTTTGACAGTTTTAAAGTTAGCATAAGTAATTCTGTCTCTCTGGTAAAGCTCGAAATCAGCCTGGAAAATTTCTGTCTGAAGAACAGCAAAAGCAAAAGTAAACAATATCCTAGTTCTCAAAATATCAGTGGAACTTTCTCAAAATACATCTGTAAGCAGCTTGGGACCTTTTAAGGTAGTTTGGATCTCTTGTACAGTAACAGTGATTTGTGTTTATCAAACAGGTGCTGTTTTTGTAGAGATGGTTTCTCATGCTTTTCTGATCAACAGCTTTGCCTAGTACCAAAATAATTGTGCGAGTTCTCAAAATAAAGACAGATGAGCTAATGATTCAGCTCATCCAATAAAATAGTTAAAAACAATTGTGTAGACCAATAAGGATGTAACATGCTAGTTTCTAAAAAGTATGAAAAGCTGTAAGTTTTCTCATTAAAAAATGGCTTCCTGGACGAACCCTGTGTGATTTCTGAGATTGTCGGCATTAACTACGACCCTTAATTTGCAAAAAGATCAGTGTTTTAAGCTAGGTGTCAAGAATACTTCAAAATAATTTGGTCTCTTCTATGTATTCTGTCGAGTGGAGTGTTTTCTAGCTCTGTACTCCTGGTTTAGGATCCTGTTTGAGAGGAAATGTGAAAATTTTGTGTTTATCAAAAAATTTGTGTTCATCAGCAAACTGAACTAAGAGATTTATCACCTGAGCCATGAATTAACAAAAAAGAATTGAATAAGATAACGTAGGACACTGCAAATGTGCATGCTGCTGTAGACCTTTATGTCAATAAAGGCATTGAGCTGCTTTTAATTGGATGCCATATTTCTATGCGATCTCTTGCAGGCAGATCTTACGTTGAGATTGTGCTCCTTTACCTTAGCATAAAAATTGATGAATTTTGATCTCTTTAGTACAGTGTACAGGAGCATTTTCCCAAAACTCAGGATCCAGTCACTGAATCATAGTAGCAAATAATTAGAAAGGGAAGTGTCCTGCTGGGGTATTCAGTTATCTCCTCTTAAAATGCAAATATATTTCCTATGATACATAGGTTTTTGTGGTGAAGTTCACGCTTAAATCATGCTTCATGATCATTTAATCGTTTTCCTGTGCATATCATCCCACAGATTCAACTATTAAGTGCCTCACTTGTCTCATTAATCTTAGTTTCATCTCCTAACTGTATCCTTGTTATCATGTCCTCTAAGAATTAAGGAGAGCTGCGGGAAAATCTGTTTTATGAAATGACATTTAGATTCCTTCAAAACTGCAAATGTAACATTTTTGAGGTGCAAATATGTTTTCCTAACCTTTTCTGTTTGTTCATCTTTGATTTTTTTTTTTCATTTCTGATCAGAACAAGAAGCTGAAATAGAAAAATACATCAAGAAAATTATCCTTATGGTATTTGGGGAAAGAAAGAAAATTAGTATCTCATACGCCCTCCCTTTCTGTCTAGGTAAATTTTGAAAGCCAGAAGGAAAATTAATTAATTTTGTTTTCTTCTGAATACCCATGGAATTATCCCAAGAGTGTTTCATTTGGTGGGCTGTTTCCCATATGGTGGACATTAAATATGACCTATTCTTCAGAGCAAGCCTGAAAAACAGAAATAAGAAATATGTGTCTTTAATCACAGACATTAAGAGTATTCAAAATAAATTTTATCCTCTTAGTTTGGAGATTTTAATTTGATGTAGCATTCTTGGAGGATAATGATCTACTAATAGTCCTGAATGCAGTTAAGAGGATAAGCTAGAAAATAATTGGTGCACTTTCTTGGCAACTTTGTAAAGTATTTTGATGATTTTTCTCTGTAAAGTAGCTGTAGCCCTAATAAGTCTAAATAAGTTACCTTAATAGGTGAGGATCACTGTGCCATGGCTTGGGAAGAGAAGTCACCAGCTGGACCTGAGAGGAGATTCAGAAAGACCTTGCATGGATACTTAGTCTGATGGCATCCAGGAAGATTTTGTGGCTGTTCAAGTCACTCAATTACTAAAAGTCAACGGAAGCAACTGTCTGCCCTGGAAGAGGATTGCCCAAGGAGAGCTTCATACATATTATGAAAAATATGACTTTATTTAGAAGTCCCACAACTTTTCTGTAGGCAAAACAGCTATGCATTTCAGGTCGGAGTAATAACTCCAAATTCAGGTCCTGTCTCTGAATTATTCATCAATGGTAGCTTTATTTCTCCAGCTCCCTGTGAAAATTTTGCGATCCTGGGAGTGAGGGGTTTGATATGCCCTCTGTGCAGCAGGGTGCCTTTCATCCCCTCTTGTCTGGAATGCAGCAGCTCACCAAGGTAGTGTTGGGACACCAATTCTTGTCCTTTTATCCAGCCACACTTGGTAGTGAATCGGATAAAATTTAATGGACATGATAATTGCTTTTTCCAGTCAGTGTATTTTTCTTTTTAATTTTATTGTTGGTTAATGATCTCTCAATTCTTTCATCTTATATGTCTGCAGGACTGAAGAACAAGTCCTCAAATTGCTCCCAGGTGTATATATCAGCAATTGGCTACTTCCTAGGCATTTTATGATACTCCAAAGTTAATTAAATCTATTTCAGGAGATGTAAATCAGGAAGGATTTTTCTTATCAAGCACTTTACAACTGCATATCTGAAAACTTTCTAGAAACAGAAGGGAATGCTTTTATCCCTTTATGACCAGTGAAGCTTCTTTTTTGATGATTTTATTTGTACCTCAGGTGTGTGCCTTGTAGGCTGAATGGACATTGCTATTCCTGGCCTTGCTTACAGGGACTTTCTTTATCCATGTTTTGGACACTTATGGGTTGTGGACAGTCTCCACAACGCAGGTTGTCATTATTATGCATAATTTATAACTGGGGGCACAGAGCTACTGCATGACGGGGTAAATCTGCTGGAGAGCTTGGAGTTATGACTCAGGCTCTGCTTTATAGTGACAGCTTTGCTTTTTGATCTGAGCCCTGTACAGACATAGAAAACATATAAAGCCATAATAATTCACAGATGAAGAGCAATACTTCTGAAATGATACAAAATGGATTCCTGTTTGAAGTTTTGAAGAGGAAAAAATACTCTCCAGTCCAGTAATGGTTTTGACAGTTTCTCATGAAGAAAACACATTCTTGTGAGCTATTGCTTTGTTTTTTCAGGATTGTCCTGCCCGAGAGCAGGAAATCTAGGGAGCTTACAGAAATGTTGAAAGGCTGAAGTACTCCAAAATGCCACTGGCCTATTGTCCCAACATGCAGCTGCCTGTCTTCATACTGCATTCAACTTGATTCATCCTTCATCCAGTATTTGGCATTCATGTGCAGATACAGTCCCTTTTTCGTAACTGATCACTTAAGTTTAGGTACCTAAATGATTTCATTTAGGTTCTTGTGAGATGATGGATGCTTTTGTATGATTGCATAGGCACCATGAAGGACTGCTTTCTTTTCCTGGTCAATCTTCTGAAGATGGAGAAACGGAATGCAGTTTATTACTTACATCTTTTCTGTATTTGTGGGAGAATTTACTTTGATAATCAACTCTGAACAAAATTTTCTGGTCGTCAAAAATTAAGGAAAATTGGGATATGAGAGGTAAAGAGACCAGACAATGGCAGACTCATTAGGGCATATAAAGGGCTGATGTTAAAGCATAGAAAATT
This sequence comes from Serilophus lunatus, assembly GCA_013399895.1. Taxonomy (NCBI): domain Eukaryota; kingdom Metazoa; phylum Chordata; class Aves; order Passeriformes; family Eurylaimidae; genus Serilophus; species Serilophus lunatus. The sequence continues at coordinate 234,361 of VXBA01002101.1, read as the reverse complement.
GCCTTCACCCTCTAACTTATCCAAGAAGAACCTTGTTCATTAGTATTTGCAACACAGGAAGTCCAATTATGCAAATAGCTCATATTGCTTTAGTTCAATTTTCTTTTGCTTCTCCCAGTATATAAGCAAAACGTTGAAAGTCCTGGAGTTATCAAAACTATTATTTGTTTTAAACCCATTTCTGTAGGGCAGAGACATTTTCTTTCTTCTCAGATTAATTAGGCTGCTTATCGTCCCCTTAGTTCTGACAGTGCAAATGTCAGGAGAATCATGTTGAAGAGCGGATCAATGAGAGGAGAAGTCAACAAGGGCAATACAACATCGGGGCTTCTCCTGTGATCCCCAAATAAGGATGATTAGGATGATTCTCCAGGATCACCCCAAATGAAGATATCTGTGCTAATGGGGAAGAAGCGTTCTAATTATGAAACTATCCAGGAACACAGTGAGACAATAGAGTAGGTGGAGATCACCGAGTTGGTGACTTTTCTTCAGAAGATACAGAAAGCAGAAGAGGGGATCTTGTATTCTTATTAAATCCTAACCAGTACACTATGAGTGCTAGGAAGGGAGGAAAGGGTGGAGCTTCAGGCTCCTGGGATAAGAACAAAAAAAAAGCAGCAGCAAAATAGAGATCACAAATGAAAGATGGATTCAGCCTCGACAGAAGCCAGCTTGCTTAGCTCCCTCAGGAAGCAAGGAGCTGAGATGGCAGCTGCTGACAGAAACAGTATCAAAAGCACAGCAGGAAACTGGCCCTATGCTAGGATGGTGAGGGTTAGGAAGGGTAACAAGAGACTCACGGGTTGAATCACGACCTCTCACTTACCCAAGCCCAAAATTGGAAATCAGGCTTACGTACTAAGGACGAGTAAAAGAAGTTTATTATAGACAAAAAAAGAAGTCTCTATTATATGGTTTGAAGATTACAAAGACTGCTTCGAAATTGAACAGAAATAAGATGTGTATAAACCACATCAGAAGGAAAAAAAGATTGTACTTGCCTCACCCTGTCCCTTGATTATTTTTTCTGTTGTTCTGGACTATTTACTCTTTTACCTTCTCACATCCCTGCCCTTTTTAAAAAAAGGAACATTTCCTGTCATATTACTATAATAGTTTGGGAGCAATTGGACAGACTTTGGTACAATGGAGAGGTGAAAGGAATCCAGAAATGAGAAAAACAGTGAGAAAAAGCAGAATTCTTAATTTAAAATCCCAGAGGAAGCCGGGTTATTTCAATTAAGAACCACTTGCAAAAGCAGAGCTTCTTTATAATGTACCCTCTGTAAGGGTGAAATGTGCAATATTGACCCCTTATAAAATTTCCAAATTCCCCAGACTAAAGAAAGCATTTGATATGCAGACATATTTGAACAGCTTAAAGCTCCCTGCTGTAGCAAAAGCCTGGAGCAGGCAAAGCCTCCATTCAAATGTGCTCTTAAGGTAAATATGTGAGAGAAGGGATGGGAGAAGGTGTGTTCCAAGAGACTTCTGCCTCGGTGGAGTATGACCATTGCGAAAACATATTGCCCAGAAATCTTAGTGATCAGTCCCATCATATGGTCTGTAAAAGGAATTCAATTGAGTTGGAGTTTAATCTTTCAAAAAATCAGCTCTTAGTCTTGCCACCTGTTATCTGTTACCCCCTTTTTAGTTTTCAGCTACTCCCCAGTTATCTTACTTTTTTTCAACCCTCTAATGCATCCTTGTCTCTCTGGACTTGTCTTCATCCTTTCCTCACTGTAATGACAGTCTCTGTGCCATGCCCACTTTTCTCATAGTCATTGAATTGGTTTCTCCTGGATGCCACTCTTTAGAATGATATATTTTCTTCTTTCATCCTTCTTTAAGGTATAGCTTACTTGTCTTTTTTTTCTAAATAGGTGCTTAGCAAGTAAAGTTCTGTAGTCCAAGTTCATGCCCTGTGAAGAGAGGATTGATTCTTACCAGGTGTGGCTGAGCAATCAGCATTTAAGCTCCAGTTACTGGGAGAACTTCAGCTGGTTCTTTGTATCTGTCATTGTTCGGTAATAGATCAGGTTCTGAGCCCCAAGTACATACTTGTATTTCAAGTCGACATAGAGACTTGCATCCTAGACATTAATGATGCTTAAAAATCTTTCCTGCTATCTCCATTGCCAGGCCACTTTTTTTTTTTTTTTTCTCTCTCAATGTTCTGAGTGGAATGTGCATTCTATGGATTTTTTAGCAATTTCTTAGTACTGTGTAAAATAAGGTATTCATGCCATTTATTTGAAGAATTTGGGGACTGAGAAAATATTTTAAACTATTGTCACATCAATGACAATGAAACTGAAGCAGAACCTGTGATCAGCAGTCATTATCCTCTTTTTATGCTGTTATTTCTTAACAAATGAACTTAAAAAATACCTGCAATAAGTGCAAGCTGAGTATTACAATAAAAGGTCCCTTTCTTAATCCTTCAAAGTTTCTAATTATGTCTCTCTAGTTGTACATGTTAAAACCCTGCCATTTATTTCTTGATCACTGTTTAACCTATTTGGGGAGAGGAAGAAAAAGCTCACCAGATGAGACACACACCCTGAAAACATAACTGATTTGAGTTGGGGCAAAGGCTTCTTTTAAATGCACACTTGCCTGCTTTTTCGAACACCTCATTGCTTGTTCATTACTAGATGCCTCCATATCTGTGAATATATGTGTGTTTTAATAAAGCACATGTGGTTTGTGGAGACTTGCATTCAGTCATACAGTCATTTACACAAATATGATGGTGGTATCTTTATATCAGCCTTCAGTACCTGAAGGGGGACTGCAAGTAAGTTGTAAGGGGACTTTTTGCAAGGGTATGCAATGATAAGGACAAGTGGGAATAATTTCAAGCAGAAAGAGAGTAAGTTTATACTAGATATTAGGAAGAAATACTTTACTATGAGCATGGTTAGCCACTGGAACATGTTGCCCAGAGAAGCAGGGGATGCCCCATCCCTGGAAGTGTTCAGGGCCAGGTTGGATGGGCCTCAGAATAGCCTGATCTAGTCGAAGATGTCCCTGCCTATGGCAAGGGGGTTGGAACTGGATAGTCTTTAAGGTCCCTCCGCCTCCCAGCCCAAACTGTTCTATGACAATGTGATTATTCTATTTATGTTGTTCTTGGCTGTGATAATAAAGCTGTCTTAAAAAAACCCCAACAACCTAGAGGGTAGAAAAGGGTACTACGAGAATGTTACCTGATGTCCCACTGATGATCTGGTTGCTGTTCTTGGCTAAAATCAGAAGTTGTTTTTTCACTTTTTAGGGGCTACATACCAGGAAGTTTCCACAAAATGGAAGCAAACTCAGTCCCAAGCACAAAAGAGTAATTAGGAAGTGGATGGAAAACTTCATTACTGGAAATTGAAACTGCTGCAAAACCCAGGTTCTTCAAAGACTGTCTTGCAACATTTTTACATTATTGTAAGTTTGAGGAATAAAAACAATTCACAGTTAAAACAAATACAAAATTAGTAATTTACTGTATGACTTCATTTCACACTTGTATTACAATGACACAACTGTTGCTTGAAGGGCCTTTGTCATATTTCTTACAACATATACATTTATATATTTCTCTGGAAATGTTTATTCAAGTTATGAAACTCATTTAATATATATATCTTAAAGGGAAAATTAGTACAGTCAGTTTGGATTTCTGTTCTTGAGTTTTTTTCATTTTATACATTCTTTTTTTTCCTTTTTCAAATATGTTTGTATCTTGATCAGGGTGTATTTTCTTGTTTTGTCTAAATTTTAATCAATATTAGAGAAAAAATCACCTACAAATTGTTGTTATAATAAAAAGAGTAAATTGCTCCATCACATGCAGGGCCCCAGTTATCTTACCAGTGTCCTCTATCAGATGAAAGAAGAGCATTTATATTAGGCAGGCAGTGCAGGTGAGTGAAATTGCAGAAACTCTTCATTACAACCGATGCTCCTACACCAAAGCCTTGTGGCTCACTACTAAGCCACTTAGCACTCAAGATAGCAAAAACCTGCCAAAATCTCTGGGTCTGATGGCAAAATCGCACCTTGCAACAATCTCACTTTTCCGCCTTATTTGGTCCTGCTCTAAAACTCTTATTCTTCCATAAATGTATCTCCAGTGTACTTTCTTTCTCACTCCTGTCCAGCAATCAAATGTCTTTCCTCTATACTTCACCTGGTTTAATGTATTCTACTTTTTGTGCCTGTCTCCATTGTCTCCCCACATTTTTGTTAACTGTCTTTGCCTTTTCTACTCACTTTGCTAATTTCTTAGGCATGTTTTTTCCCCCAGCATTTGTAATTTACTCAAAATTTAGTCAAATGATAATAATTGCCTGGGCAATTTAACCGCATTATTTTCAATGAAATTAGAATTTACTGTCTAGCCTAATACTCTGGTAAGAGAAAAAAAAGAAATATTTGAGTATTCTGTTAGTAATGGCTAAACTAATTTCAGCTCAGCTACAGAAAGGTTTTGAAGAACTTTTTTTCTTTCATGGGATTTATGACATGGAATCAGGGTCTAGATTCACTTTCTTAAAAACGAGTCTGATGGAATAATTCATAAACTATCTGGTGTAGCTGACAGAAGAACCTGATCTTTGTATTTCTACTGAATTGTACCCTGGCAGAGAAGTAGGGTAATAAATGACAAAACCAGACTCAATTTACTAACAATCTGCATGACACAGTTTCCATAAATTGTGCTAATAGAGCAATTTATAAAAATTGTGGTAGTATATTAAGGAGAGCACTTTACAAAATCCATTTAGAATAATAAGCTAAGTTGGTAAAGTAACTATATTTTCTGAAAGTGTTTATGTATAAAACAAATCGACTGTCTATTCTCGTTCACTCTATATTATGTTAATACTAAGTGTAGACAAGTGTGAATAATTAAACTCAGATTTTGTTTACCTACAGATTGCATTGATGGTCAACATATTTTTAGGGACATTATACTTTTCTATGAAAAAAGTTTCTCAGCTGGACAATTGCTGAGGTTTTCTTGTTTGTGAGAAATACTGAAAAATGTTTTTTGAAACTGTTTATCTTGTCACTTTGACATAAAGCTCAGCATATAAGATGAATACATAAGAACTGCAGTAAGCCACTTTCAGCTAAGTTAAATGCTTCAAAATCTGTTTAGAGTCTAGTTTTTCTTCCCCACATACCTGTGAAGATTTAACAGTAGATGCTACGGTGAAATTTTACATGGCTGTCACTGTGTAAAGATTTAATACAAATCCTTAACAGACAAAATAAATGAAAAGACTGGAAGATGTGCTGCTTTATCCCTGATCATGGAGGGATAAATCTTGCTCTGTTAGATGCTTAGCTCCTGGGGTTGAGTTCCTGTGAAGAATGGCTGCAGGTTGTTTGGAGAAGCAGGATGACATGGAGTAGTCCCAAAGGCGACTAAATTTGCACCCAAAGCACAGGGGACTTTGCTTGGCTGATCACAGAGCCTACAAACACAAGGCATTCCTGCAGCATTTATTTTTATATCAATGAAGTATTCCTATACTTTTAAAAGCAGCCTTTGCTCTTCCATAGTCTGCAACTTTATTTTATTTTAATACTTTTCTTCTCTTGCATTTGGTGTTTAAGAGATTTCTGAGCTGTTAGCTTTCCTGTTGTCATCACCAGCTCGTGACAATGACTGATAACTACATGTCCCTCTAGTCACTGCTTTCTTCATGCAGAGTGGTGCATGATGTGGGAGCAGAAATCAGAGCACATGCATGCTGTGCACACGGTGAAGTGTACTCCAGCAAGAAGGCGTACTTCAGCCACAAGGCCTGACAACGAATGTGAATATAACATGGAGATGGAGTGCAAGATGTTATCCCAACATAGCTTTTCAGAAAACAAAAACATATGGCTGAAGACCAGAGTTTTCAAAAAAACCCCTAGGACTTGCCCTGTCTTTGACTATCAAACTGTCTACAGAAAAAAGTCACTTGCATTTCATATTCAGTCAGTGTATTCATTTGAGAAGATATATTGTACATGGCTTATACAGTAAAGAGCTTTACTTTGTGATGAGAGTTACAGAATGGTGTGACTGATATGGAGGCGTCTGATACAGGAAGAAACATTCTTCCTAATCACAGAGTTTTTTCAGGCAGTCAGTGGACACAGGTGTCTGAATATCGTAAAATGCCTGGGCATTATAAATTAGGGAAATTAAAATCAGTAATATGTGTGTCAGATTACTGTGAATTCTGAAATTGTTTTAAAGTTCATATCAAAGTACCCATCTGAAACAAATGGTGGCCGTGGGCAGTTGTCTTAGCGCATCCACAGGTTACAGAAGTAACATGTGGATAACCAATCCTTTCTGTATGATTGATTGGGGGAAAGAACGGGTATAAGAATCCGAGTTCTTGGCTTTGTATGAAAATGTATATGGGCTGGAAAATTAACCAGGACTAGAGTATTAATGTTTTGGACCCATAGGTTTAGTTCATATCCTTTTTAGGAGGCTGAGATGCTTGAGACAAATCTCTGTCTTTGTGCTTGGTGGTATTTAATAAAAGCCTTGGTGGATACAGTTTTTGTACCTACAAACTGCTTTGCAAATAAAGCTACATCTCTGCACATAGGCTGGAAAGTGAATCAGATGGTACTTGAAGATCTATTTTCATTATGCCATTTGGGTAGACAACAGAATATTAAGCAGAGGGCACTCAGCCAGAAGGCAAAGTGCTTATTTCGTATGGATCACCTAAACCAAAGGAATAGCCATTTTTCATTTCTGGGTTAAACACAGCCTGCTATTTCAGTTGGAGATAGATTTTGGTCTCAAATTATCCTCTAAGCACTAGATGAAAAGGCAGATTCTTTTACTGGCATAGCATTGCAGTAGCCAGAGCAGTCACATTTTCTGGCTAGGTAGCAGGACATCTGTGTCAGCTCAGAATCTCATATTTACTGTAAAAACATCCCAAGAATTTATTGGCTCTTGCTATATGAGCTGTTTACTCTTGAGAGAAGACTGGAAATCAGGCAACCACAAGATATTAATCATACCAAAAGTTAATAATTATTTCAAGAAGCTCAGGTGGGATTTCTGACTTTTAGTGGAGCAAGGGACATTTTGTCTATAATCTATTTTGAGAAAAATATTTAATTCAGCTTAATTAACTTTAGTGGGTGAGATGATGACTCATGCCATAGAAGCATGACCAGGTACATTAGAAATGCAGCCTTCAGTCTGAGTGCACAGAGAGCAAGATAATGTTACAAGGGGACAAAGAGTATCAAATGCTATTCCCATACTGTGGATTAGAAGTTAGTTTATGGGATCATAACTGATATTATGTGATCATAACTGCTTTCAAACCTTTTTATTGGAGAAAGCATAGAGGATATGGTGAGGCAGTAGTTTCTTTTAGCTAATAGTGCTGTAGGGGTGCTTTGGAAAAGGGACTGCAGATTGATTGGCTATTTCGTTTTCCAGTGAAAGCATGATTTCCCTTGATTTTCTCCTACTAAAATGATTATTTAATGAATGTGATGTTAATTGTTGCTGGCTTTTTTTTAATATATAAATGGTTTTAAACCTGGGAAAAGTATTTGTAGGAATCTTTATCTTACTGAAAGAAATGAAGGACTGCTTTCTGTGAAGTCTAATAGAGTTGTCTGCAGGGAATGGTTGATAAGAAACATAGTGTAAGTGGAAGGAATATGAACCCAGTCGTGGTGTTGTAAGATCAGAGACACATACACTCCTTGTCTCTGCCTGTTTTTTCTTAAAAGAAGGAAACACATTCACAGAGGGTGTATATCCCTGGTTTAGATATAATAAAAAAAGAAAATGCAAAAATCTCTGCTCTCTGCTCTCAGAGACTTCCTGAAACACCTTAGGGAATACTTTATTTTGAAGTACATTGAAAATGGGTATCTGAGAGAGGGAAGTGTCGTGAACTTCTTATCAGATAGAGTGACCAAGGGAAGAACAAATAGGAAAGTTATGCCAGATCCTTACTCATTACAAGAGCCATGACATCAATTCTATCTCTATAAACAGGTGCTGAAATAATGGTCAAACCAAAACAGAATGAGGTTGAAGTGGAAGGGTGGTAAGCCTTCAGAGCAAGTATACACACCTAGCGAGAGGTTGTGACTTTTTAACTGGTGACAAGAGACAGGAAGGGATAAGGCTGTGCAAGCTGAAGACAGAGGAGTCTGACTGAACATGTTATCCTGAAAGCATAAGGGGTTCAGCACCTAGAAAGGAAGAAATCTAGGGGGTTCAGCACCTAGAAAAGAAGAAATCACTACAGTAATATGCAAAGCCTCTCGAGGGATTGTTGGCACATGTAACATCTCCTGGATACCCCGTATCCTTAAACCTGCTTCTTTTTGCTTTGGCTCTGTTTATAAATCCCCTGCATTTGTGTCTGGGATAGGAGCTCCTCTATGCTTCGTTTGGGGCTCTCCTGCCAAGCTATGCCATGGGCTGGTGGTGGGTTTTCTGTGCAGCCCTAGTGGTGTGTTCTGTGCTGAGGAAGACAAGGGTGTCCTTGATGCTGTGAGCTATGTGTGCAGTCCTGGGAGCTGTGATCACTCATCTCTGCTATATCTGGCTAGTGTTGGCTTATGTTTCCTATTAATGCAAAGTAATAAAAATATTATTATTACAAAAGTCAGGCTCAATGACAGCCTGAAATAATGAAGGAAAATTCTTGGCTGCCTAACAAAGTCTTCTGAATAGCATAAAAGTAATTTTATTTTTGTTACTATTTTATTCTGAACACAAAATGTGCTCTGGACGTAGAGGGAATGTATTGTTTTGCGGCACTTCAATAACACATGAGCTCATGAATTCTTTTTAATTTCTAGAAGAAAATTCTTAGTTCAGGCTTAGAGAAAAACAAATCAAGAGCAACAACAGCAGCAGAACCACTCTGAAATACCACACCTTTCGGGTTTCTATGGTGTTTTTGTTGAGTAGTAAGCACCTTGAATTTAATTAATCATCAGCAATCTCCCATCCTTTCCTTCAGCTATATGTGTTCAATGTGACTCAGTGATAAAAATTTCAGCATTTTTTGTTTGTTTGTTTGTTTTTCCCCCTTCCCTTTTCCCCACAATAAACAGCACTAAAAGTCTACCTCAGAATTAGAGCTGTTGGATGGGTGTTGCTGTGGCTGGAAGCACTGCTAGTGGAGAGCTTCCACAGAAAGTCCTGTCTGTATGCTGCTGCTCAGGGTGGTCTTGGCTAGGGCCACATTAAACGCAGAGGATAGTTGGATTATTGTCGGCTCAGACATAGTGCACTGAAGCTGAAATAACCTCAATCCCATTTTGGCCATACTGCTCTGTGGAAAGAGGTACAAGGAACAGGGTGAGACTACAGATGGGCAGCAGGGTGGCAACAAGCTGATGTACTTAAATGGTTGGTGTATTTGGTCTTTCCTCTGAATGCTTGCCTGAATTAAACTAAATCCAAGATGCTGCCTCACATGCTGCTACCTGGACCAAGCCAACGTTTCTTCTTCAAGGAGAGGTTAGTCTGTCCTAACAATAAGTCACGTTCTACCTAATAATTTTAAAAAAAAAAAAAAAAGAAGAAAAGAGAAAAAAGAAGGCTTCGCTTGGTTCTACTTTAAAACACCTGTAATACGATTTTATCAGAAACTTGATCCATATGAAGAGGCATTCTCCTCACAATTAGCATCTGAAAAGTAAGTACATACTTCAGGGCTCTCAATGAAAGAGACCTGAGAGTGAGGTTCATGTTCAAGTCAATATGCCAAAAACACTGGCCGGATCTGTATGAATGGGAAAGGTGCAAAATCGTTACCTTGTTCTCCCTTATGCTAAATTCAGCCAGATTAATGAACTGACTAGTTCTACCTTGGGAAAGAAGGAAAAGGAGTTAAACAAAACAGTGTGGAGTGGAGGAAAGACAGAGGCAAACTTCCCTTTCTGTGGCAAATCTCTCAATGTCCCTTCCCATTAGCAGGGTCTCCAGCCTTTAACCATGGAGTAACAAGTCCCAGTCTGCCTCCTTGTCCAATTTTTCTCATGTGACATAAGTTACCCCAGTCTTCCTCTGTTCTCAATGGGACCCAGGGTACATTTGTCTTCTCAAGGCCATTTCTTGGAGAATGGAAAGTTGTGGAAGTTATTGAATGAACTTAAAGCATACTTTTCAGATAATTAATCAATAAAAATCAACATTACTAATCACTGGATTTCTAAGTTGTTTCTGCTTGCTCTTGGGCAGTGGAATTTTGTGAAGAATTCAGAGCAAGTCTGAGGCAAAAGTTAGGGAGTAAAGATGTGAAATGAAGCCAAATCGGAATGCAATTCTGGTAAGGGTAACAGCCTAAATTAATTTGTTTGTTCCCTATCTTACAAGTGGAAATCATACATTAGTGATTCAAGTACTGGCATTCTTTTTGACCTGTCTACGTGTGTCGGGTTTAACTGGAGGGCCATTCCCATGCACCAAGTCAGACAAAAGGGTGAGAAGTCTTAGACAGACCAATCCAAACACAATAAACTAAAATAAACTAATATAAACAAAGATTATATCTCTGTTTCACTTATACTTTTTTTGCAATAAAAAAATTAAGAGACCAATTGCAAACACTTGTTACTGGAACTGTTGTTCACCTGCAGCACCCAAGCCTTTATGTTCACACAAATCTGTCCTTGGGACTCAGAGCTGACCACTTGATGCCATGCAGAGCAGTGTGAAGCTTTAGGTCAAGAGAAGGCTTTCCCAAGTATAAAAAAAGGAATGTATTCATACTATTGGTGTTAAAATTCAATCCTGTTCACCAGTGCACTCAAGTAATTAATTGAGAATTTTACTATTACAAAAGTAATTAATGTAAAGTTTGTCAGTATGTTTGCTTAGAGAGGATTTTGTGCCTAAAATCTCAACACAGAACTTAGAAAAATGGGAAGTTCATCTCTGGTATGGATCGGGAGGAAGGAAATATAATAACAAAAAAAAAAAAAAAAAAAAAAAAAAAAGAAAAAAAAAAAAAAAAAAAAAGGAAAATAAGAGAATGAAATTTGCTTCTCAGAATTTATTTTAAATTAAAGCATAAAGCTTGGGAATTGCACTCTCAAACAAATCTGCCACAGGACCTGATTAGCATCTTCTGAAGGAAAAGAAATAAATCAATTTCTTAGATAATACAGTCAACACATTATAATTAATGCATTTAAATATGTGTATTCCTTAAGGCGAGATACTGTTAGCAATTAGGGCTTTAGTAATTTTTGTGAAAGAAGCTGCATGTCATTATATAATCTTTTAGACCCATGTTATTCTTTCGTAAAGGAGCCAGTTATCTTGTTTATGGATTCTTGAGAGCATGGAGCTGGAAGCATTAAGTATTAATGTAAACGCCTGAAAGTACACCTCTAGAAATTCAGGCTCTTTCTTTTCCATATTGTTTCTCTTTTTTTTAAAACTGTTTTTGTTACAAACAGAAAGTTACATAAGTCTGTGAAAAAACAAGCCAACTTTTCATTTACAGAAGCTATAGACTAAACCAAAACTTGTACTTCTTACTCAAGCAAAACTCCTGACTTAGAGTCTTTCAGGTTCCATAATAAGTAAATTTCAATAATAAGAAATCAAATCATTGGTATAAACCCAAAGTAACTGTTAAAATACTAAGGATGAGAAAGGATGCCTCATGTTACAGGGTTAAATTTGTATTTAGTGTCTCCTGGCAGCTAACAAAACAGGACAGAAGATGATTAACTCTGTTCTCAAATAATTTAAAGCAAAGTTAGAATAAAATGAGAGGCTGTTATCTGTATCTTGCAGTGCCCAGTCTCCAAATTATATTATATACATTGCTGACAACTTAGAACTGCATCTGAAATTCTGCAAGTAGAAAATGCAGGGGTGGTGAAAGCTGTTTATACAGAACAGACACTTTGCAAATTTACACCACAGTGCGTTTTATACACTCACAGTCTTTGGACCGAGTTTGTGAAACAGTCACGCCCTTGAGTGATTGCTGATATGTGCACCCTTCTTTTCCCTGCACTGGACAGTTGTCCAGTTTGTTGCCCATCAATCTAATATGCCAGATAGTACCACTGGGGAACTCTGAAAACACAGAAGTGTCTACATGTAGGGACAAGCGGGATATCACCCTGGCAGGATTAGGGTACAACTCTTCAATTATTTGAGATTTCCACAGCTGCTGTGACAGGTCCTGGCTGAGAAGCTTATATGTGGGGTCTGCATGACACAGCATAGGATGTCTTCTCTTATTTAAAATGAGAACACTATGTTTTCTGACCTAGTGTATGACAACTTTGGGCTTACCTTTAATGCATTTTAATTAATTTAAATAAACACTCACTTTGCTGTCCAGCTCCAAAGATCTGTGTAACCCTGAAGATGCACACTGGGGCACTCAGGGTTCTCTTGGAAAAGAACTGGAGACTCCTTTCCTCTTCCAGTTTCCTCATCATGGGTACAACTGCAGAGACTGAAAATTTCCATGTCCCGTTTCCTACTTGTACTATGGTACCTCATAGGAATAAAAAAACCCCGACCAACCAACCAAATACCTTTGGGAGCCAGAGGTTCCAGTTCCTCTTACTTAACTTTATATGTCCATGAAGTCAAGGGGGTGAGAACTGGCTATAGCAGAATTCCTAATTCTGGGAACACACAAGCACCAGCCCCATGACCTGGAAGCCCTCTGCAGCAAACTGAGCAAGGAAGGGGTGGCGCTGGGGGAGACCAAGTGGAATTTAAACGGTTCCAGAGAGTGCAAGCAACCTGGAGCATGGCAAACAGGAGCATGGCATAGCAGTTCACACAGGCAGGGTGAGCAGGAAGGGCTCATCTCTGACCATTCAGAAGCAGTCAATAGAGGCAGCAAACAGTAGCTGGTAAGGAAAAGCAAAGAGATCCTTTCAACCTCAGTTTTATTAGCATACTAGTTTAAGCTTCCTCAGTTATGGTGTTGACACACTGTAAAGCTCAGTCCCTTGTGGCTGCTCAAATCACTGTACCAGCTGTGTCAGAGGCCTCCAGCCAGCCAGACCTGTTGATGGCAGACACAGCTCTTCAGGTCACAGGTTTCCAGGAGAGCCTGCTGCCTTTTCATGAGGCTGGAGCTCAGGGCTGATGGTTATTTTTCAGAAGATATGTCATGGTTGAAGAGCTGTGTTGCCAGGTGAAGGAGATACAGGAAGAAAAGAATAGTCTGTATAGTACTCAAGCAAACAAGCAAGAGAGAGACCAGTTATTTTCAGGGGCACTACAGTCTGAAGACTCTTGGGAATCTCAAACCTCTGTTGTAGTGGAGAAACAGGTAGACTCAGAACCATGCAGGGTAGCTACTCGAATGGCTGTTACTCAAAGGTCTGTTAAAGATGAAGGCTAGAAGCAGGTCACTGCACGTACTAAGAGGAAAGTTCCTCCTCCTTCTCAGAATTTGACAGATAGGACTGGTACCTTCTACTACAGGTATAAGGCTCTGGAATTAGAAGGCCAGACAACTGATGAGGTTGGCGGAGGTCCTTATGGAGTAGTTGAGCCTCCTAAAAAAATCACCACCTGCATGCCTCATCAAGACATCTTGTGTTAAGGGGAAAAGAAAGATAGTTTTAATAGGAGACTCCCTTCTAAGGGGAACATAGGGCCTGATATGCAGACAGAACCCCACTCCCAGGGAAGTCTGCTGTTTCCCAGGATCTCAAATAAGGGGCATTATTGGAAAACTCTTCAGTCTAGTAAGGCCTTCTGATTGCTATCAAACTGGCAGCAATAAAATAACAAGGAGAAGTCTGAGGGAAATCAAAATAGACTTCAGAGCCCTGTGATGATGAGTAGAGGGATTGGGGGCACAGGTAATTATTTCCTTGGTTCTTCTGGTAATGAGGAATAGTATTGATAGGAATAGACAGATCTATCAAGTCAATGAGTGGCTTAGGTTGGTGTAATGGGAAAAAACTGGGTTTTTTTGATCATCATTTAATCTGCTCAATACCTGATGTACTGATGCCTGACAGGCTGTACCTATCTCAGGGGGGAAAAAGAGTGCAGGAGTTAGCAGGGCTTGTTGACAGAGCTTTATACTAACTTGGAAGGGGGAAAGGGACAAAACCAGGCTTGTCAGCGATGAGTGATTGGGTAGTGTGTCACAACTTGAGAAAACCAGCACTAATAGGATCCCTCAATCTGACTCAAGAGGTGTTTGCTACAGTGTACCATGCCTGAAATGTTTGTACACTCATGCACGCAGCATGAGGAACAAAAAAGAGGAGCGTGAAGCTTTGGCCCAGTCCTAGAGATTTGATGTCATTGGCATAAGTGAAACCTGGTGGGATGAGTCCTGTAGCTAGTTGGACGGTTACAAGCTCTTCAGGAGAGATAGGCAAGGCAGAAGAGGCAGAGGGGTTGCACTGTATATAATAGAAGGGTTAGAATGTATGGAGCTCACAGTTGGCACTGACACAGTTGGGAGCCTCTGAGAAAGAATCAAGGGGGAAGCAACTAATACAGATCTCCTGAGTGAAGTGGAGATTGGTGGCCAATTTGTTCACAGCAACCATGAAGTGATCAAGTTTAAAATCTCTGGACAGGACCTTGACCTCAACTCTGCAAAACCTCCACTCTGGATATGAGGAGAGCAGAATTCAGGAAATCCCCTGGAAAAAATGTTTTTGCAGATGCTGAAGTCCATCAGTGGCGTTCACTTTTTAAACAGTGCCTCCTAAGGGTGGAAGAGTAGGGAATTCCTAGATGTTGGAAGTCAAGCAGGTGAGGCAGAAGGCAGGCTTGTCTGAACAAGGATTTTCTGTTGGAAATAAATTAAAAATGAAGATGTATGCCCAGTGGAAGCAACATCAAGTGACATGGGAAGAATACAGAGATTCTGCTTGATGTTGTTGGGAGAAAATTCATGTGCCCAAAGCTCAGCTGGAGTTGAAGCTGACCAGAAATATGAGGGACAATAAAAAGAGTTTTTTCAAATGCATTAATGGTAATAGCCAGTATAGAAATATCATTAGCCCATTCCAGAATGAGGATGATCACCTCACAAACAAGGACAGAGACAGAGCAGAGGTGTTTAATGCTCTCTTTTCCTCTGTCTTCAATGTGGATGATGGACCAAGGGCATCTCAGTGCACTGAGCTGGAGGACCATGACTGTGACCATTATCAACTCCCAGTCAACTCTGAAATTGTGTGGTATCTGCTGCTCCAACTGAATCCCTACAAAACTATGGGGGTTATGGGATTCATTCTAGAATCCTTTAAGAGCTAGCTGATGATAAATGATCTTGAGAATGTGGAGAGACCCAAGCTGACTGGAAGCTGACGGATGATGGACAAAAAGGAGGACCCCAGAGACTATAGGCCTGTCATTCTCACTTCAGTGCCTGGTGAAGTTATGGGGAAGATTATTCTGGGAGGTGTTGAAAAACACTGGAAAGATAACACAGTCATTGGTCACAGCCATCATGACTTTATGAGAGGAAAGTCCTGCTTTTCAAACCTGATTTCCTTTAATGACAAGTTAATGACTTGCTTTATCAAGGAAAGCCAGTTTATGTACTGTTTTTGGATTTCAGTAAAGCTTTTGATACTGTCTCTCACAGGAACATTCTCGATAAAATGTCCAGCACACAGCTGGATAAGCACATCATGTGGTGGGTGAGCAGTTGGCTCATGGGTTGAGCACAGAGGGTAATAGTGAATGCGGTGACATTAGACTGGTGACCTGTCACTAGTGAGGTTCCACAGGACTTTGTCTTAGGCCCCGTGCTCTTCAATGTCCACATAAATTATTTCGATGCAAGACTAGAAGGGATATTAAGCAAGATTGAAGATGACACAATACTGGGAGGAGTTCTTGACTTCCTCAAAAGACAGAGAGGCCCTGCAGAAACACCTTGACAATTAGAGGACTGGGCAATCCCTAACCATATGAAGTGCTGGATTCTGAACCTGGAATGGGGCCACCCCACATGTTCGTTCAGACTGTGGAATGAGATGCTGAAAAGCAGTGTCACAGAAAGGGACCTGGGCATCCTGGTCAATGGGAATTTGAATATGAGTCAGCAAAGAGGGGCAGACACTGATCTCTTCTTGATGATGACAGAACCCAATGGAATGGACTGAAGTTGTGTCAGGGGAGGTTTGGGTTGGATATTAGAAAGAGTTTTTTCACCAAGAGGATCGTTGGGCACTGGAACAGGCTCCCCAGAGAAGGGGCCACTATACCAAACCTGGCAGAGTTCAAGAAGTGTTTGGATGATACTCTCAGGTGCATTATGTGAATCTGGGGGATGTTCTTGTACAGGGCCAGGAGTTGGACCCGATGGTCCTTGTGGGTCCCTTCCAACTCAGCATTGTGGAGAAAGATTATGAGCACATACCCCAGACACCAGGCGGTGGAAGGAGTTAAGAAAATTTATTTCGGAGGGCTGAGAACACTAACATGACGGCGCAAGCACCGGGCGTGAAAAAACGCTCCTCTTTCCTCCCTGGGCCTTTTTATGCCTTGCCTGTGTCCCACCCTCGTGGGGCCTCCAAAGCTGTCTGTAAGAATTTTATCTTTTTAGGGAGTTCACCTGTCTTTAAGGCAAGAGAAGAAAAAACACCAAACTATCTATAGGAAAATGTTCTTTGCCAGGTAGCAAAGCATCCTTAAGCTACATAAATCCCCCCTTCCTCAAAATAATTCTTCAGAAAAAGGTCTTCTACACAGGCATATTCTGTGAAAGTCATCTGAGTCATGATGTGATCACTGTATAATCAATGGAAAGAAAGAAGAGCTCCAGGAGGGAGATTTATTCCATCCTCATGTAGAAGTCAAAAAATGGTGAGATGGGACACATCCTAAAGGACTTATTTTCTTCCATTGACTATAAAGAAAAAGATTTGGCTGAGGTGTAGATATCTTTTCTTTAAATGTCTAAGGACAAAAGGCTAAAAAAAGGGGAATCCCATCCCAAATGACTTCATTGGGCATTGATCAGGTCTGCTATGTGTGGTGAGAAGGAGCAGTTGAAACTAGTATCATTTGTTCAGATTTGCCCTTTACAAAACCCTGTATAGCTTTAATACTCAGCAGCCTTTTGGAAGGAGTGCAGTATAAATGTGACTGTTTCATTGATGAAACTGCAGAGCAGACTTGGCTTAACCTAAAGGCCAGGAGAACAGAATGTAATTCACTGGTTTCTACCTCACAGTCTGCTGGCTAAAAGGTTTCAGGGAGGGAGGAATAATACAGACCCTCCTGAATAATAGAGTCCAAACAAAAATTTTTGACAATCACCCAAAGATTAAGGTCTGGGTTAATCAAATTATTTGCTAAATTCTCCTGTTCAGATCAAAGTCCTGTTATAAGTAAGTTCTTGGACTTTTTGAGAGTAAGCACAAATTAGAAATATTTGAACATCAGTAAATTTGCTTGTGGGCAAGAGAGATAATGTTTGCAGAAAAAATAACAGTATACTCAAGGGAAAAAAGCATTTCTACTGAAAACATTATATTCTCTGGTTCACTGTGATGTAGATTCCATTTTACTTACTCAATAACTTCAAGGGCCACAATGATTTTCCGAAGTAACCATCATAGATCAGAACTCCTCTAGATAAATACATAAATGAGAGTTTATCTTATTTACAGTACAGCAATTTTCATCCTGTATATAATAGAATTTTCTTGCATTCTGTGTCTATAATTGCTTTTTCTCTTTCATAGTATGTAATCAATTAGTTTTTATAGTCAGGTACTTTCATTTAAGTGAATTGAAGTTTTATCTTTATATTGCAAGTGTTCATTAGACTTTCGTACAGGTGAGGGCAATTTCTGGCCTTCCTCAAGAGAGGCTGAAAGCTGATATCTATTGATTTAGGTGTTTCCCTGAATTTAGCCTTGCTTGCATACATCCAAAAACTTTTAATCAATCTCTTCCTTTGTGCCCACAAGAAGTAGTCTTTCCCTCTTGGCAGCTCAGTCAGCCCTGGTCCTCTGTTGTGCGGCAACATCGTGCACCAGATTTCAAACATGATTTATTTTAAATATCATGCTGATAAAATAGCAGAATTTGTTGTTGAAATTTGCCTGCCAGTCTGGGAGTATATATTATGCTCTAAATGTGATCTAATACTGCAGCTGTGTGAGTGTATACACAGACACACATACATGTATACAAATCTGGTTTTTGAGAGGACATTTTTTCATACCCTCAGAGGCACTGTAGGTACAGATATATATATGTATATACAGATATATATAAAAATCTATTACAGAGTCTCCTGTGTAGATGTATTAGTTGGAAGTTCATGGTCTTCTCTGTTATTCCACTTTGCTCCAAAGAAAGAGAGGAGATATGTATTTCAGCTATGGCTTCTCTACCTGAAGTGAAGCTGCTTCATAGCATCTGTTGCATCTGAGGAGACAAAGATTTATGGACAGGATGAGGAGGAAAGGGGAGTCCAAAAGGTTGCAGCCCACTTACCAGCCCTTTGGCAGTGCATGTCTCCAGACATGTACCATAGTTGTGTTTGCTGAGTCTGCTTGTTCATGTTGTGGTTGTGTCTTTCCACAGATGATGCCCATGTTATAAATTAGTTACTATAACCTTACATGTCAAGGCTCCTAAGGCATCTAGAGACCATTCGGTAGTATTTATGTAGGTCTGGCTCCTAGGACTTTGCATTTGAAGTTAATTCTTGCAGTAAATTAATGCTCTACAAACTATTGAAAGGCTGTTTTTCATTGATTATCCCTTGAATATTCAATGGGAATGAAGAAGTGGGTGCTATTGTTAGTGATCTTTCTGGAACACAGAATCTGTTCCTGAAACTGAGGGGCATTTCAGAGAACTTATAATCTTAGCATAGAAAAATGGATAAAACCTGTGTGGAAGTTATAGACTGAGACATAAGAGCTGATAATTGTCTCTTGTTTTGTCAGAAAAACATGGTCCTAATCTAAGATTTCTGTTCAATACTGTATGAGGAATGAGAATGTCTGTTTCCTCTAGTGTTGTTCTGTTCTAGTCTTGTTCAAATGTTCCTTTATCTGCAAAAAGAGAAATGTGAAACTAGGGTGTGATCATAACACTCCCTTTAGAAAACTGTGGATCTGCTTAACCATAGTGACAGACCAACAGGGCATACCTGTTCCACTCTCTTGGGAATTTCAATAATGTGCTGTACTGGACAGTGAGCAGCACTGGTCTACTTATAGGAAAAGAAATCCCGTCATGTTGCAGGAACTTATACTGTCACAGGCAGGCACACAGACATGTGAAAATGCTAACAAAACATCCACAGGAAGTCCCCATTGGAAGCACTATTGTGTAAGAGGACATAGTTCATGTTTGCATTGGAATGGAAATGATCTTGATTACTTAAGAGAGTTTCCTTTAATCAAATTCAACTTAAATCTTACCTACACTGCCTATTTCTTCTTCTTCTGGAGGGTGGGAGTTAAATACATATCTATTTGAAGGATTAAGGACCAAGATGGACATGAATCCATTTATATGTTTGAGAGACTTGCATGGTTTCTTTTTAAAACCAGTATTGGCCAAAACAAGTAGTTTTTTAAAAGATAGGAAGGCAATGGGCTCTTGCCAGGCTTTAAGACACACTGTGTGCTGTGTGGGAGTTTCTTTCTGAAGATCCCATTTGAAATTCATATTTCCATTCAAAAATCAATAATCACCTAAATACAGAGCTGAGGACAAAATAGTGGTCAGTTCCTTCTCCTGTTCTTAGACTCTCATGTAGTATCAGTGATTTTTCCAGAACTGTTAATTTTTTATATTTGTAAGCCAAACAATTATAAACAAACTTCTCTGATTTGTGGAAATTAATAAATTTCCATGCAGCAAGTCTGAAATTCACTAGTTCCTTTTAACCTGGCTTGTGATCTAAGTCATAGGGTGGAAATTCCTTTTCCTAATCAGATATCTAGATCCAATGAACAGAACAGCTGATTAAGCAAATAATTGCAGGCTATTTAAGCAGAGTGAAAACCGCTTGAGATATTCAGTGAAATGAGAGAGATAGCTTGCCTAAGGAATTACAGCTTTCCTTTATAAATCTTTCCCACACTGCATTGTAAATTGAAATATTTTCCCTAATACTTATAATTTCCAATTGTAAGTGCCCGAATTTGACCCTTATGGCCATTGAACCTGAAAGTTGCTTCCCAGCTGGAGAACCCACTGCTCAGGTTGAGTTGTGTCCTGTCAGCCTCTCTCAGTGGGGTGCATGGAGCTGTTGTGTGTGTGAGATAAACTCTTGAGCCGTTTAGGTATTTCTTGGGTATTTTGGTACATCTACTTAAAAATACCTGCACTTTACTTGAGAAAGAAAAGTCACAGTCAGTGCCTATCTACCTGAGTTTAGATACCATTTTATTTTATCTCTATCACAATATTATAGTAAATAACAATAATTTACTGTGGTTATACAAGGGGATTATGTGATCTGACATTTACTTAAATTTTACATGTTAATATGCCAGGACTATGGCTACTGGAAATAGGAAGCTGCTGTATATTCTCCATACAGTCAAGCACATCTGCCACATACGTGGTCCAGGAAAGATATGAATGGGTCTCATTCCCATTTTTCCAGCAACTAGCCCTTGCCCCTGTTTTTGCAAAACCTGTAAATTAACACAGGTGTAAGGTGTTGCTCAAAGTAATGTTATTAATGTTATTAATGTATTGTTTTCTGAGATCATTAACTACTGCTGTAAAGTACAGAAAAAAAGGCAGCCTGGTTGCAATTTATTTTGTGCCTCTTCAGAGAATGAAAGAAAACAGTGATCCTTATGCTGACCCTTTAGTTTGCCTCATCAATCACAACTGGACATGAAAATGTCACAATTAGCTCTTAATATTGCCAGAGATACATCACCTTCCTTTGACTTTGTCTTTCCCTCTTGCAGTCTCTGGGTCATACTTGTGGGCAGGACTAAAGGTGTCAGGAGCAGGATAGCATACCTCCCCAGTTTGTCACCAAGTTATTGCAAACTGTAGGCCAGACTAAAGCAGTATCTATTTTATATGGCTCACTGCCCTGTTAAAGGCAATGACATCTGGAATCACACAACCCCATGAGTGCAGAAGCCTTTACCTATAGCTTGCCTATGGTTCTTTAACATGCCAATGAAATATTCTGGGTGGGATGCTGGGCTCTTTATCAAGACCACACAAGAGACCATGCTCTTAGGTAAAATATACAGTCATGATCACCAAGAGACACAATGAAATATGAAACCATGGGAGAGAGAGCAGAAACAGTAGGCATAAAGGCAGGTTTCTGCCAGATTTGGGTGACTTATAGGTTTCCTGGTGTCTGTGAGCTTTGGAAAAGGTCAGAAGGTTCCTCCTATTTAGAAACTTGAACCCAACACTCAGGAAAGGGTTTCTCATAAAGACTGCTGTACAGACAGCAAGGAAGGTATGGTATTTTAGTGAGAAGATGAGGATGTGGGAGACAGTGGGGATGGTTTTGGCTGCTAACAGTAAAAAATTTCCATGGTGTGAAAGGGGGCCAGATTTACCACACTTTTTTCAGCTCTATCTCTTTATTATTTTTGGTTTGGTGGCACCAGAAACAAGCTCTAACCTGAAAGAATTCAGATGATATTGAAGATGTAGTAATAGTTTCAGTTATTGTAACAATAGGTACGAATTCTTCATACAAGATAATCTCTATTGTATGACTCATGCTGTGCTGAAAATAAATATGGTTTGTAGGAAATTTTTCTTGATCTGAGTAAATATTTTAGGTGATGAGAGACTGCATTTCTTGCAGCAGGTGAAGCTCAGAGTTAACTGGGAAGAGAGTTTGAGTAAGCTTTGCTACTTGGATGTGATTTATTCTTTCTGAAAACACACCTGTGGGAACTTTATACAATTGCTAGTACTATGAGTTCTTTGTTCTTATATATATCAACAACATAAAAAAAATTAAACTGAAAAAACACAAGCTTTTGAGAGGTTTTTCATCACTACTTGGTGTAAAAGATTATAGTTTGGTTTTGCCAGCTCTTCTGTCTGTATACAGATATTTTGAATACTCTCATAAACCAAAAATTGTCCTAAGTAGTGTCTTTATAAATTTCATGTGAACACTAGATACAGATCTTTCATTATTTGGCTGCTATTCAAGTTCTAATCTTTTTTATTTTTTTGTTGTTGTTGTGAAGAAATGGAATTTGAGGAAGGAGGAAAAGGAACTGGTTAAATATCCCATAAGCTCTATACTGGCTTAGTAAGAATACAGGCTGAGAAGAGAGCATATTGCTTATTAATGTAATGGCAAGAGGGAGAATAATAGAAAAAATGGTAATAGCATTGCCATCCCAACTGTTCTGCCCTTATTGCATTTCTCATACACAATAGCAGAACAATTTTTTTCTGGGGCACACAGTCTTCTGATTAGAAACTTTTGGAAGAGAATGGGGAGATGATAATTGTAGATCTTAGGGACATCATCTATAACATATGGAATTGTTATCTGAACTTGTAGAAAAGAGTGTAACTTTTTGCATCTACTCCCTGTGGAACTATTAGCTTTAATTAACTAAAAAAACATGATGTTCTGGGAGAATTTTTATTATTTGTCTCATTTTAAGAGTAAATTTAATTCATTCACAAGTTAAAGCAGTATAGTAATAGTTTAAGTGAATGAAATAGCAAAAGAAAAAATAAATTGCCCTTTCTATATTAAAAAAATAAAGAAAATGTTGTAATTTAGCTCAGTTAAATCTAAGATATTACAACATAAAGTACTGTACTTCATAAAAGTAATTAATATAAAAAGAACAAAATAAGCACTAACATGCATTTGTAAAAGCATGAATGAATGGAAACCCTTCACAAAACCATCAGAATTCCCCATTTTAAAACATCATTATGATTTGCAAATCGGATTTGTTAAAAAATAAAAAAAATAAAAAAAAAATAAAAAAATACACGAAACAAAACTCTCCTGATATTACAAAACGTCCTAACAGTTAAACACATACTTACCTTTCAGCACACAGGACAGCCATTCTTATTTGGTAAAACATTTTGGCATGTGTTCACTTTCACATGTGTGATATATCAGCTATATCTGTCATATGGGGATATATTTTGAGTTTAAATTTAAAAAATGCATTGAAAGTTAATCATGTGCTTAATGTTTTGCGGAAGTGAGGCCAGTTCACAAGAGAAGCTTTGTCTGTTGTAATATTAAAATGCTTTTGTTGGATACAAGAAGAAAGAAAAGACATTGGAAAAACCCCCTCACTTGCTGAGAGGTTTTGGAAAGCTTTTGAATGGGTGGAGTGGAATAGCCTCTTGCTGTTTAGGTGATATAAACTTGGACACGGGCATACATAAATTCTGAAGATTCAAGGTACAGTGAGATATATTTTGGGAGGATTTCCTTTGCTTTAAAGCCAAGAATGTTAGCACTCACCTTTATTATTTGCTGTCCTAAATGAATCTTCCACATAAATGCTTAATTAAAATGAAAATACTGTTGCTGAAAAATAACAGTCATAAAATACCTGAATATGCAAATACATAATTGTATTTCCAGTAAAGCCAATTATCTTCCCAAATTTAATGCATTTATGCAGACTATTTGGATAGTTTTGTAGATTTAACATGTAACAGAGTAAGCATGAAGTGCCAGAAATTTCTATTTTATAATCTCTTAAAAATTGCCTAGAAATATAATATCATTTAAACAAAAGAACTTTTTAAAAATCACCTCACAGTGACTACAGTTAGGTAAAACCATGTATTCTATTTTATACATTGTTCAGGGGTAGAGGATCGTTAAAAACTTTTTATCTCACATATAACTATAACTTACACTTTGGAAAAAACATTTCAAACTTACTTTGCTTTTAGAAATATTTCCTATAGCATTTTCTCAGTCTTTCCAAAATCACTAAAATTTTACATCTGAAAGTGGTTTACTAGAAAAGATAATCAAATGTTACCTCCATGGTGCATCAACTACTATTACTTAACCAGCTAAATAAAAGTTAGGGAAAATGAAAAAATTCTAATTGTCTTGATCAAAATAGAAGTCTGCCTAATAATAAAAATAATCTTAATAATCATAATAATGATAATAAGTAACATTCATGCCTGATATCCATAAATATGCAAGTAATATTTGTCGTGAATGTTATAATGGTTTATATTGCTGGTTTTAAGGAGTGTGACACAATATAAATCTCAATCACTATTAGAGATTTGATCACTTGTGGTGACAATGTGCAGCCTGTTCCCTAATACATCGTGTGCACATGCAACCGTTCCCAAGATCGTTTTGAGTCTGCCTCTGTACCATAACATCCAAATTTTCATCTTCTTTAGGCACGCGGAAGATGGCAGAAGGCTATAAGACAGAGCATCTTAGAATCATAGAATCATTTAGGCTGGAAAAGACCTTTAAGGTCACTGAGTCCAACCTTTAACGCAGCACTGCCCAAGTCCACCACTAAAGCATGTCTGTAAGTGCCACATCTGCATTGTCAGTTAGCTCCAGAGATACTGACTCAACCCCTTCCCAGGGCAGCCTGTTCCTGTTCCTGACAACCTTTCCATGGGGAAATTTTCCTGATATCCAATCTAAACCTCCTCTGACATAACCTGAGGCAGGTCTCCTCTCCCCTTGCACACTGCAGTGGTTTCAGCTCAGAGGGCTTTGAGCTCCTTCAGTAGGCTTGCTTCAACAACATGCTTATACTTCATGTACATTTAGGGACCTACACAGGCAGGATTTTCTACTTGTTTTCTGATGAACTGTGAGGACATCTGAGAGGATGACAAAATCCAGAGTCTGATATTGTATGAGCTGGCTGCATAAGGCTTTCTGCAATGCCAGACTCCAATGACTTCTCATAGAGAGTGTTGCGCTCCAAGCGCATATATTTCTTTCTAAATGGACACGGCACTCCCTTCCTGTGTTCGAAAAAGACTTCCAAAAGACTATTAACAGATTCTTTTCTGTGCTGAGGTGTTCCTGAGAACATTCCCAGCTATTCCTCTGCTGGGACGTGGAGTCCTGCAGGAAGGTGAAGGCAGGAGTTTTCCATGCCAAACATCACACAACAGAGTTGCTTGCTGTGAACTGAAATTTTTCAACCCATTTCACCTAGAGAACTTTAAAAGATAGTTAAGATAATTATATAACTAGATTTCACCCATTTCCCCCCCCATGTGTATATCCATAGCTACAGACTTTTTAGTCCTTTTCTAATTTTACATGCAAATAGTTTCGTGCACAAGTTGTGAGTAGCCACCTGCTCTTTAGATTGCTGCCTTTCAGCATAACATCTGCCTTAGTGTACAAACCTGATCAAAGAGCTGAAATGAAATAATATTATAAATAAAGATATATAAAGATGTGTTATGCACATACTGTAAGGATCAGATTATGTCTTCTCAGCTCATAGTGCAGGAAGAAGGCATGGGAGCCATCTTGATGATACATGTTCATGTGAAAGGAAGCACCCAGATTCTAGTTTCTAAATAGCATTTTCTAGTTTCTAAATAGTGTTGTTGAAAGTCATGATTTGTACTGGTCTCAGTCAGACAAACTCAGGGTAAGCCAACTGCAAAGTGTTTATACTAGATGACTTCTTGATCTACTGGCAATATTGACCTCTCCTGAGGGAAACGGTGGGTGTTGGCAGGACTGAAATGTCATCTCTTCTTTATCTGAAACATTAGAAAATGCATCCTCTTCCTGTTGCCTTGGCAGCAGATGCTGGGTGTGTGTCTGTATCCCAGCATTTCTCTCTCTTTTTTTTTTTTTTTTTTTTTTTTGTCTAGCATGCAAATAGTTCAGGCAAAGGGAGGGCCATGTCTGTGGCCAGTCCTGAAGCAGTTATTGGCAAGGATGAGGTGAATAAAGCGGAGGAAGAGTAAAGCCTCCAGAAGACACATTCTGAAATTGAGAACTACTCTTCTGCAGAACACTTTCCATAGCAAACTGCAAAAGCTTAAATGCTTTTAACTAAATATAACAAAAAATTGCACGTTGTTTGGCTTAATTTTAAACTGTCACAGCTATGAACAAGATGACCTAGCTGGTATTTGCTCTATGTGGATATTGAACTTTTTGGGATGTTGTAGATAGTTACACTCTATGCTGTAATGTTTGAAACTAAGTTCTACCACCCTTACCTTACAGTTAAGGTACTAAAAGAACAACTTAATATAATAGTAGCATACCAGCTTAGCTGTTCAAGACAATTTAGTCTTATATATTCACTGCTGGGACTGATTCCATTTGTGGGCATGGCTAACAGGACACTAGAGCACCTCTGAAATTTCCATGGTGAGCTACAGATAAAGATGACTCTGCTAGTAGGATTAAGCAACACCTTAGCTTTTAGTTAGTACTCAGAACATGATCTCTGTTTCACTTGAAATGGGTGGGCCTCACAATTAAGAAGGAAAAAACCAAGTACTCACTGTCAGACCTGTATATGCTATCTATATAACTAAAAACAGTGGAAAGAAGTATTGCAAATTTCTTTTTTGGCTAATAGAGTACAACATATTTAGGATGTAATCAATGTGTTTTGAAGAGAAGACAGTGTAATTTCCACTTTCAGGGGCTCCAAATAACAATAATTTAAAAGTACTGCTGAAATTAAAATGCATTAATTTTAAAAGTATAATCTAGGCTACCTGAAAACAGCAAATTGATATTACACTGAGCATTGTTGGTCTGCAGTCTGTTACAGGAGACTTCTGAGGGCTTTTTGAGCCTGGTGTGCTCTCTTGCCTGTTGCCCAAATAGTGGGCTGGTGGCAGAGGCTTGAATCTAACTTCACGAGGAATCTTGGGATAGTGCTTGGAGTCAGTCTTGTTCCTTGCAAAGTGGCAATATTTTGAGTTAGAGTTAGATGGATGTTCTCCGAACAGTCTGATAAGGAAAGAAATGTCCTGAAGAAAGTGGAAGGACAGAGATGACCAAAAGGACACGAAAGAAGTGAGAAGGATCAAGGACATATGTGCCCCAGTCTAAGGTTTAATCAGCACCTAGATACCCTCTGGCTTCCCTGCAAGGTGGAAATTGACCTCAGGAGCTGAGATTTGTGGCATCGTTCTCACTGAGCAACGACTAGATCAGTTAAGTTCTGTACAAAAATTTACTGCCAAGCTGGGGACATACTTGCCAAGATTTAGCTTGATGAGAATAAAAATGGCCACATTTTGAAACACTCAAATAGTCAGGTTTTAATGACAATGCTGAAAGACCCTACAACCATTGAGTGCAATTGCCCAGATGGGTGCCACTCTCTTAAACAGTGAGAGAAAACAAGCCTTTGGAAAAAAACCCCCAGCTTTATTAAAAAAGTTAATTTGAATGACACATTATGTAACATAAGTTCCTTTGGAACATAGAAAATGAGACTTAATTTTTTTTTTTTTCAGGGATTTTTAAGAAAGGTACTTGAGAGATGGAATTGAACAGAGCTCTCTAGGTGTTAAACAGCACGACTATTATACTGAGACGTAAATCATACACTTGCCCTGCTTATGACTTTCGAGGAAAGTAACCTCAGTTGTGTGTTATTGTGAAAATATTTATCTTCCGATTGAGGAGAGTAGTGAGAGAGTCAGTCATTTAATTACTTTGGTAATTAAAATATAGATTTATGTATTCCTTCCCTGATCAGTGACAGCCACATTTCTAACATAAATATAAATGTTCTACTGCTTTCCCCTGAAAAAAAAAATTAATTGGAAAACAAAATTTATGTAGGAAGACTTACTGTAAAATAGTGTTTCAATTCTGTTTGAAAAAATTTTATTTCCCAAAATGTGAACTTCCATTGGATTATCATTGGTGTAAATTGAATTGACATTCTTCTACAATAATTAATTACTTTGGCAACCTTATGTATAGTTCATAGTTATCTTATATGGAGCCTTAGCACCAAATGTTCAAAAAAACCCCAAAGAATTCAGCTATAAGTCCTCTTTTCTTAGACTAACGAATTATTAGACTGATTCATCTGTGATCATACTTTCTCTTCTTGGCTTTCTCACAAATGTATATTTTTGAGGGCATGAGCAGAAATCTTTTTATCTGGTTCTAGTCTGGCTAAGGAGAAAATGAAATATGTCACTGTCAACCTCAGCAAAGAAGCAATCTCCATAAACCACCAAAAAATTTTTAAACAAAAATCCCTAGTCAACTACTTTGCATAACGTAACTTGTCTGGTATCATATGGATACTTCACTGTGTGTTACTTGGAAAAATAGAATATGCATGGCTAAAAAAGAAACTGTTGGGGTCACTGTCAATTTTGAGATGGGTTGCAAGACAAATTCTACTGTGAGAATTCTACTTGTTTGTAGACCCCAAAGTCATATCGGAGCACGGAAAATGTGATTATGGGTGGCCTTAATGTAAGCTAATACAATGGAGCAAAAGATAGCTCAGATGTTCAAAGTTGTAATAACCAACAGCTTTTTACTAAAAGCCGCTGAAACAAAAAGGGGCAATATTTCATTAGGCTTGATTTAGGGAAGCAGCGAGTGAAATTGTAAAATAAATGGCATTATGGAAAATAACCATGGGCCAAGCGAACATGAACTAATCCCATTTGAGACACAAATAGGACAGCTAAGACTAATAAACTGAAAAGCTTAACTCTGATAAAATGTGGCAGATCATTTTCATGAGACTGGCCTGGAGAATATAAGGCCTGAATGCAGAGGAAGCTCACAAAGCAGTTTGTATCATTAAGAGTTTCTATCAGAAATGACATGGAAAGATTTTTGAAAAGAAGCACTGTAATAAACAGATAAATGACTACCATAAGGATATTGAACCTCAGCAGGCAAACAAAGAGCCTCTAGGAAACAGAAAAATTTTGTGGTCAGTGAAGAGAGCTGTGTGTTACAAGTGAAAAGGTGTAGCGCTGAGGTGAAATTGCTAAGGCAAGCCGACTTGAAACTCAGAAAGAACACTGAAAAAAAGCATGAAGTTCTTCAGCTGCTGATTATTTAAGAAAATAGTTTTCCTATAAAAAATAGTGAAAGAGAAGGTGAGGTGGATACGGATTCTGAATAAACAGATATTACTTAGAACTCAAATAAATAAATATTGCAACTTCATTTCAGTACATGGAATGAGGCTGCATATGGAGATAAAGACTGATAGCAGGAATACATCCAGCCATTGGTACTGGAGGCAGAAGTAAAACTGCAAGAAGCTCCTGTAGTCAATGAAGGATAAATGCTTTCCCAAGGTTTTGGCAGAACATGTGCATGAATTGCTAGTCTAACTGTATATTTCTTCTGGAAAACCATCAAAATGTGTTAATGTCGTAAAGGCGATATTAGCAAAGGTAGTAACTGTATTTAAGAAGAGGAGAAAAAAAGGAAGGATGTTGGTAAATCAGTTTTTGTTTCCATGGATGAGACCTTTTGTGGAAATATTTACTCTTGCTGGAGACTTTCAGCTCTGCTGGGTAAACCTTTGCTGTCTCCTGAGAGCAAGATACATGAAAGGACTCAAGCATACCATCTCATATCAACAAATAAGCACTCTACAAGACAAAATTTTAAAAGTGCTTTAATAAATGTTACAAATTTATTGGCCATCAATAATAGGCTAACAAAAATGTATGGTACAGGTGACTGAAACAAAAGCCAGCATATCCATAGGGAATAGGAAAGAGAAGGGTTGGCTAACTTTCTTGAAGCTGGGAGAAAATTCTCAGAAGACCCAGTATATAGAGGAAATTATTGCTATGAAAAACAAGCCAAGAATAAAAAAGCTTTCAGTTTCCCAAAGGAGGTCAGAGAGGGTTAATCCCTTTGAGTTTCTTTGACCCCTTCATTTGTATGTATTCCTCATGTAGGAATTGAATTTTACTTGAATGATGAGATCACTCAAAGTAAAGCTAATAATGGTAATAAAAGGATCCCAAAGGCCTAAAACTTTATGTTTAGGAGGAGAAGGAAATCTCTGATTTGGGAGCAAGGAAGAAGGCTTCCTCTTTGCAGACATGGGTCATTTCAAGTGGTCTCTTTTGCTGTTTTCTACCAAACCACCCTGGCTTTCCTTGAGTAGTGGACATTGAGGTGGGAGGGTTGTGTGGTGACCTAGAGTGTTCATGGGTGGATACTGGTTTGCTTCTGGCTCTGTGCACTATCTGCAGGACCATATTTGGTTCCACATCAGATCAAATCCTACAGACCAGAACAGGAGGCAGGGAAAACTTATGTCACTCTATCTAAGCAATACGTATGGGAAATTTAGATTCTGAACTCCTCCTGCGATTTTCAGAGTAAATGTTTTACTCCTTAGTGTTTTAATGACATCTGTGCAAGAAAAGGGGCAATAATTCCTGCTTTGTCTTCCATAGGTAAATTGTAAACTTTCTGAGGCAAGGACGTCTGTGTAAAAAGCACCTGGTAAAAAGTAATGTTGTGATCTCAGCTGGAGCCTGTTCATGTTACTGTAATACAAATAAATCCTACATGCATATTTGCCTTTAGACATCCAGGAAAAGAAGGCTTCTTTCTATGAGAGACCTCATGCTGTTTATGCTAAAATGACAATGAAATTCAAAGAGGTGTATGCATGTGCTCTCCAGGCAAATTCACCAAAGTCTAGAGGTTGTTTATGCTGATCATCCTTTGCTACAAAACTTTTTTTTCCTCAGAGGAACTCGGGATGATGAGGAAAAATTGCAGATACTCCAAAGTAAGGTGTTTAGATAAGACCAAAGGCTGACATTCCTCTTGGCTCTGTAGTAAAGATGTAATTACCTAAATGATATCCCAACTATGCAGAGGCTTTAAGTCATACTACCAGCTGTCTTTACACAGTTCCTAGTGTAAAGTCTTTTTCTCATGTATTTTCTTTTTTCTGTTCCATTTTTTTAACTTCTTTCATCAAAACCATTGCATGAACAGCTCCTCCCTTAATTTTTCATGTTAAGAGTGAGAGGCAGCAGGACAAACCTGATGAAAAACATCAAGGGGAATGTCTCTGAAGCGGAGGTTTTTACTGGATATTTCCTGACCCTCAGAGTTTTGTTCTGAGCACCACAACCTGCCAAAATAGCATCTCCAGGTTACAACTGGTGGGGTTGCAGTCCAGCAGAGACCAGTAGGGACTTAGGAACTTGGCCATTTTGGGTGAAAAGGGTTCTGCTGTTGTGCTAAGGGAAGGGTAAAGTTGAAAAGAGGCTTGATGTATAACTTGACAGTATTCACAGGGACATGACTATTGCAGCATTCACAGCCTATGTGCCATCCTTCATAGTGTACATGCAGCCACTATCACTTGCTGGATTGTAATGTAACTTTTCACTATGCTGTGCTGCATGAAAAAGACTATTTTTATATTAAATTAGTTATCTCTTGGAAAAAAAAATTCCAGTGGTAACAGAGATACCTGTATAAGCTCCTACCAAGCAGTTCTTCTGTGACACATTGGTAATAATATTAGCCAATTGTTATCTTTGTCTTGCACTTAGAAAACATTTCTTTTGCTTATCAGATTTACAAAGAATAGAACATCCTTAAATGTTTGACACCTAACTTGATGAGGCAACTCTTTTTTGTTCTTAATGTCATTGAGATAATTCAAAATGAAATATATATACTTGTTATTCTTATTGTAATAATTTAACATAAGCTAAATATGTTAATTTTTATCTTCTACTTGAAGTTTTGAGATTTTAGTCATAAAAGGCCCAGTTTGAAGCTGGCACAAAAATGTCTTTTGTGGGATTTTGCAGTTTTTCTGATAAAAGACTCCTGTGGTGTGGCAGTAACTGAACTTGTAGAAATGAGGAAGAAATTTGATGAAAATTGTATAAAAACCTACTTGGCAGAGTAAAAATGCAGTGGAAATGTGGTCCCCCTTTAGGGAAAAGATCAGGGAGAAAAGAAACATTAAACAGCTTAACTCACTGTAAGCTTTGATGAAAGTAAATTTCTGGGCCAACCTGACATAACCAAGCCCCCTTACCATGTAAAACTAGGGACTTTAAATAAATATTTTCTTCCAGGGAAAAAATAATCCTTAAAGTTTCTTATAGACTCTTATGTTGAATTTGTTTCTGATTCTACCCATTTTCCCCACAGGTCATCCTCTCCCTCTCATCATTTCCATTGAGAAGATAAAAATGTGAAGGGCTAAGAGAGTAGGAAAAAATCAATTCATTAAATACTTACAAACCCCCATGACTTTTAATAGGAAAAGGCATAAATAACAGAAATTCGACTGCACGTTTCTTGCAAAATCCCCTTTCACACCTCCTATCAGATGAGGAGACTCATAACTAACTATGATCTGATGCTCCGCAGGTGCCCGGCCTGCAGCATAAACTCTGGGCAAAACCCATAACTGGAAGAACACCTCTGTCCTTTTGACAGAGACATGAATAAAGCAGACACATCCTCCCATTAGGCTGGAGTCCAGCCATAACTGGGCTCTCCTTTGGCTCAAAGTGCTGCAAAAACTCCTAGCCTTTTGCCTGATGAGTCTTTTCCATCTGATCAACAGGAATACCTTCATGAACAGATATCCTAATGAAACCCTGCAATCCACCGAAGCTTCAGCTATTCAGGCTTTTGCATAGGGCCTCTGCCAAGGTGTGTGGTGGATTGGGATGAGAAGGTGGGTTTGTTATGCTCCTGTTGCTCAGCTGCAGATGGAGACCAAGTTGAGGCAAATTAGATGATGTGCTCATTTTCTGCATGCTTTCCTAATGCTTGCTTGGTTCTGTAAGCATTACAGATGGCATATCCCGAGAGTTTAATTTCATTCGGATATGTTGCTCATCAGAAGATGACTTTTAGGAAGAAAGTCCTTGTCAGATCTTACGCATGATTATGTAGGAAGGCCCTCAGGAAGCCCACCTGGTACCATTTCAGCCCCTCACACCATTAATATATATGTACTTTCAAATGCCGCACAGATTTCAGTATCAGCCTTTATCAAGCTTTTAGTCTAGAAGTGCTTGCTGAAGAGAAAGATAAATTGGAGCTGCTGTAGTCAGTTTTTGATGTATGCATCTCTGTAGCCGTAAGAGTTGGTAGTTGGCGGATGGCAGTCATCTTCCTGGGAAAAATGGTAGGGAATGCATGAAAACACTGATGAATTGCAGCTGTTCCCTATCACTGTTATCTGTTACTGCCAGGGTCCCTATTGGGTCCTCTGGACTACTACTGAGTTTGGTGGCAGCTATTTCAGATGCCTTGAGATATCAGCTATCTTTATATGTACTCATAGACACATACTGACTCGCTAGTAGCTGCCTGCTGCTGAAGTTATATGGGAAGAGACAGCAGGCAGTGTTTTTAAAGTTTCTAAGTTTCTCTCTGGCTAAGATTAATTCACAATTTTTATCTACCTTTTCTTCTGGCTTTGTTTAAAGTTTGCCACATTTCCTTAGCACACAGGTTGTTCCAGGGTTTTTTATTTATTATTATTATTATTATTATTATTATTATTATTATTATTATTATTATTATTATTATTATTATTATTATTACTACTACTATAATTTTAGTTTCTACAACTCTGGTACTCAAGGTAAAGCAAGAGATGGCAGCTAATTCTTTGATTAGTAATACCACCATTAAATTAACCTTTGTTTTTCCAATCTAAGAAATTGTCTTTAAACTCACATCTGAACATCTCTAAAATGGAAAATGGTCCTGTAATTTAATAAAGACATGAAAATCATCAAAACAAGTGTCAAGGACCTAAGCAAGGGAGTCTGCTTATCTACTGGAGGAATTTAATAACTCAGAAATCTACACAAGTGCCATTGGTCTAGCAGTAATTAAACCACATTCCAAAACTGAGTAAAATAATTCTTTTCCAAACCCCACTTATCTCCGAAGAAGACAGGAGAATGATCAGTAAGCACTCACATGTACTGACTCAAACATTTTTCATGAGGAAGATGAAAGAGGTCACCCTTGGCTGCTAGCCCCACTTCTCTGCCAGAGCTACTGACCCAGCACAGCAGCCACAGAACATCCCATCGATCTACCCCTCTGCTATGGAAGTTTGCTGATCACTGCCTCAGGTTAGACCAATATTTAGGTTTATGCTTAGCTTCAACAAGTACATGAAAGTCCCTGGACAGTACTTTTAATTACTATTTTTTGAAATGGAGGAGTAAAAATTTTACACATGAAATCAGAAGAAAGTCCTGATTTTATTGACTTGGATAAGTATTGATATGGTAGAATCCTCAGTGGTACAAATATGTCTGAGATCATTCAGGTTTTCAAGTGAAGGGCCAGTGTGCCGCAGTGTGCCAAAGAATAAATGGATGAATAATTACAAGGTTTATGTTTTGTGTCTTGTTCAGCTGCTTAATAAAATGAAAAAAGGGTTTCCCTACACTAAGAGAGAAAGCCTTAGAAGAATTAATACCTCTGAGGAATAAAAGGAGTGTATGAGCTTCACCAGTATGTTAGTGGAAGTGGCAGAGATGATTCCTGTAAATGTCTTCAAACAAGGGTTCCTTTACTAAATAAAGAGTAACATTGTGTATGACAGAGGTAAAATAATGGTCTATCAAAAGATAATGAAGGTGGAATCTGACAGCGAGCATGAAATGTAAAAATTACAAGCTGATGTGGCAAAGCAATCTGGTGCATACATATGAACAGAATGGCACTGGATATGTTTGGACAGGATGTTAAGGAAAAATAATTGAGGATTCTGGTAGTAGAGCAATGTATTTGTCATAAGTCAAAATGGAAAGAGTAGTGCCATACTGCAGTTATCTGGAAGTTTATTAGGAGGTTAACCTATTAACCAGTATGTGAGGAGGCAAGAGATTTGTACTCTGCCTTGATATCACTTTTAATGGAAAATCAAAAGGTATTTTAAAGACCTGCCTCTCTAAAATTCTCCTTAACCTAACAGCAGTTCTTCTTCTGTGGAACACATATTTTTGTCTTTGGTCGGTATCTGTAAAGATTTCTGAAAAACAGCCCTTGAGAGAGGTGTTGCCAATACCTGTACTCTCTGTGTTACAGGCAGTGGTCATGAACAGCTTTTGCACAGTCTTGTAAATCTTCTCGACTGCCACTGCCTGCAAGACATTCACTCTTTCTTCCTGAGTTTCATTCCCAGGAGAAATTGCCTCATAACATGAGTGAACACTGCAAGTAGTGTAAGAGAAGAGAGACAGAGAAATGCTTTCAGAAAAACATGCATTTGCATGGTGAGAAAGAACGGTGTCCCAGCCTAAGCCCTGTCCTTTATCCTGTGCTGGACTTAATTGCAGAACTGTGCAAATATATGGGAGATTTGCCCAGACACATTTTTGCTTAATAGCTGTTATTTGGGAATGGAAGAAAAATATTTAGCTGCTAGCTGTAACTAGAAAATTATAATCAGTAATCAAATAACTACCACACCCTTCCCCCCAAAGTTAAGCAAGCATTAATAATTAGCTGTAATACAAGGGTGTAATTCATTATAACAATGAATTATTTGTAAATGTCCATAACATTTTCCAATAGTGGGTAGTCATTCTTGTTTTGCTTATCTAGAATTCTTACATGACAACCATGAAATTGTAAAACATAATTAATTACTGACAACATTAATAGCTGGCTTAAGCTACTATGCTTTTGAGGGCAGGTTTCAGAAAGATCACAATTTATTAAATACTGTGTTAGTAGCTTACCACCCAAGTAAAATAAATGCATGCTCAGAACAAAAATATAAATATAGATACTATTTATTTTCTTTCAGGAATAATTATGAATTGTGGTTTTTCAGGAAACAACAAAATTTGTTCTTTGAAAGAAAAACAGACTGTTTTGTCTGTATGCAATTCAGACACAAACTCAACAGTGACCAAACCACCCCCTCGCATGTTGAACTGATTAATTCTTTGCCAGGAGGGATCATGAAAAACCTGAATTTAAAAGGCTTTTTTAAGCTTCATTTGACTCCTAAGCCTGCTGCAGTTGGTTTGGTCAGTCAGAAACCTGATATCTATTCTTTAGTAAATGCTAGAGAAGAAAAGCTGTATGGTTTATGACAATAATAGATCCACTCTGTTTTGCTTCTCCTGCTCATGTTTCCTATCTTATATATATTTGTTTTTCTAAGATATAAGACAGGTAGCAAAGAAGAACAGGCTTCATGGTATAGAGTGGAAGGGTGAAAGAGAACACCTGGAATGTGAAAACCAGCTGAGCTAAGTTCAGGTCTACTCCTTCAGGTGTCTCAAACCTGTGTTCATCTCTCTGAGAAACTGAGGAAATGAAATAAAAGCATAGTATGTGTGCCTCAAATTAAACTGGCAAATATATTAAGAATATATTGCTCCTTGGGCCAAGTAATTAGGATTTTCATATATGTCATCCTTATTTCTCATGTAATTCCCACACTGGGCTAATTTCTTCTGGGGGAGATTTCACAAGAAGATAAGCAAACCATGAGTTCAAGTCCAGTTTTTAAATTTGACTTGTAATTGTACACAGAATCTGAAATGCCTAAGGATGGTAACATTGTTAAAAGCAATTTTGCATTGCAAAAAGCATCTTACTATAAAATGGGAACTTAGCACCCATTGATGTTTAATGGTATGTAATGCTTTTAAGTTTTGAATGTTCAGTGCAAGGACACCATTGAAAAGGTGCAGATGCCTGCAAGGAGCTGTGTGGCTGGCACCGTGTAGCTGTTACACTGTGGGTGGTGGGATGCTTTGCTTGGCTTTCTACTGTATACTGCCACACAGACAGGGTCTGACACCTCCTTGGTCCTTTCTGCGACATCCCACTCACTCGGGTCGGACTGAAACATATTTTAAGGATATTTAAATTACCCTGAAATTGCCTGTGCTATCTTATGCAGTAGCCCCCTGCACGCCTGCCTAAAACCCCTTCTCACCGTCCCCCAAGTGCATAGATGTCCTAGAGGGAAGATAGTCTTGTGCCTATCTGTTGTTGGGATTTTTCTCGTACTTGTGGTGTGTTATACCACTTCTTCTGGGCAAATAATGGAAACTCTTGTGCAAAAATAAGGTAATGAATGCCTGGTAGGAATATTTTGTGGAGTAAACAGTTGCACTGAATATCTCAGATTTGCAAGGCCATTCAGAATGCAGGCTAGCCACCTGAATGCTCCTTGAATATTGAGAATCATGAAGGTAAAAATTAAGGTAGTCTGTGGTTTTCATATGAAGAATTAAAATTCACATATGTTCTTATTAAAATTTTTATCCATCTTTAGTTACAAGAGCGATAAATCAAAAACAGACTATGCTAAAAGGAAGAAATTGTATGCCCTCGTGAACATGACATCTGAGCCCCAGTGCACGTGACTATAACACCTATGCTTTAATTTGAGTCTGTATTTTAAGTTTCAAATTTCATTTTTAGGTCAAGATCTTCTCACCAAATTGGACTCCCAATTGTTACCTAGAGCTTTTGCAAAAATACACAGAGTACACACAGAAATGAAAAAAAAATAATGAATCTGCTCCCAGATGCCTTTTATCAGCCTGTTTTTCCTGACACATTGGATGTGATGCACAGACAGCTTCTCTAGGGGCAGTCTGAGAGCTCCCACACTTTATAGTAATTTCACAACTCTTGGTCAAAGTCCTAACATTAATAAGCTCAGTTCCCTGTTTATTCCCATAATGCCAAGGTTTTACCTTCAGAATATATCGCTTCAGTTCACGTGCCAAACAGAAGTTTTTCTGATGAAGCATATACAAATTTAAGGGTCTCATTGTGAAGGAAAACTCTATTTACAGATCTTATTGCTTCATGAAGATCATAAAAACTCAGAGTCCTTAAATATTGCCACAATTTTCTCTGTCACAGTCACAAAAGAGCAAGGAGAATTTGTGCTTAGTTATTTCAGACTACGTTTTGTGAAGGCATAAGGACCATCTTAGGGACTGATTGTAGAAAATTACCTTTCATTGCATGACTAGGAGTTGATTAAGTTCAAAATAAATAGAGTAATTTCAGGAGGGCAAAGTTTGAAAAACTGAGGGAAGTGTTTAGTAAAGTCAACTGGACTGAAGTGTTCAGGGATTTGACTGTGGAGGCTTGAAGTCTTCTTTAAACAAAATTACAAAACCTACAAGGAATTTGCCAAACAAGCAGAGGGAGAAAATTGTAAGGAAAGATTCCCAAAGCTATTTGAGTCAACAACTATCTCTGAATCATGGTAGGAGTGAGCCTAGCAAACAAAAAGTTATTACAGGGACACATCGGAAAAGAAGTCAGACCATACAGATCAGAAAACATAGGACAAAGTAAAATTGCCAAATCTTAGGGTGAAAAAAGACTTCTAAAGAAAGTGTTATAATGTATTAAGAAAATTATTTAGCCTTTAAGTGATGAACTTGAAAAAATTAGTAGAAGTGGAACACATTCAATATGGGACAGATATTCAAGTTGACTGAAATACAAAATTAATTTTAATTAAGAAAAAGAAGGAAAATTGCTCTTAAGAATCAAGAATGGCAGCAGAAGGCATGACAAGAGAGGTAGAAACCAGCTGGGAGCAGGACTTTTTTCCCAGAATTCTGAAGTATCTCTGAAATAGTGAATGATTGCATTGAGAAATAGCAAATACCATGTGTATGTTGAAGGAAAGGACTAAAAGGGATTCTGCTACCAAACAGCTCATGTGATTACATCCTGGGATTCCAGAGAGCAAATAAAAAGATGATTATTTAATTTGTCCGTAGTTTTCTGAAGCCACTGACTGCTGAGACCTTGCTGACCATGTCTGCTCCTCTCAGTATGGAGGGAGAAGAGCATGCATTTGTGAGCTCTTTGGGATGGCCTAGCTGAGCAGCTGGAACCTCAGCCTTGGAAGCTTCAATTTCAGACCCTTTCCTAGACTCTATATTATGAAGAAGAGTCACCTGTGGAGTTGCTTCTTACTTCTGTTTGCAGCAGTAGCAGAGACCCCTGGTCCTGGAGTGAGAGGAGAGATGGAGTTTGTGCTCTTCC
Source organism: Serilophus lunatus (assembly GCA_013399895.1). NCBI lineage: Eukaryota > Metazoa > Chordata > Aves > Passeriformes > Eurylaimidae > Serilophus > Serilophus lunatus. The sequence goes on along the minus strand of VXBA01002101.1, from coordinate 195,350 downwards.
CAGCCCTAGATGAGGGCTCTCAATATAGGACACTGGTTTCTGTGCATGGACAGAGGCCAAGGGCTGAGTGATGGAGCCAAAGCTGAGGGAGACGATGCAATACAAAGACCGAGCACACATCACAGGCAAGAACAAAGAATTTGGCACAGGAGAGTCCTAGAGGGTAGTCTTGGAGTTTCTTATGTTCTCTCAACTTACTCTGTGGTTCTCTATGAAAAAGCAGGACCAGAAAAAAACCAAACAAACTGAGATTTGCCAGTTTGTTAGTCTCACTCGGTAGAAATTAAGTAGCTCCTATATTTTAACTATATTCATTTAAGGTGCAGCCTATCCAGGCTTTTGAGGATTAAATTTTGGCACTACAGGTGAATGTCCAGCTTCTTGGCTAATGGATTACTTAGTATCCTACCCTATAAAAACCTTAAGGAGGACTCAGTGAAGAAGGAAATGATTTTGAAGGAAATAATAATGAAAGGCAGAGGTGAATGGAACAGAATTGAACAAAGCCTTTCAAAGAGCTGTTCACACCAGACTAATCCAATATTTAAATATTGATAATGCTACTATTTTCTGGCAAAGGGAAAAGTAGTATATGTACAAGATCATGGAGTGAGATCCAGCATACGCACAGATGATGCCTAAACATGATGCCTAAATATTAGACTTGGAATTGAATTACCTTTGAGCTGTCAGATTCATGCCTGCTATTCTGTGTGCCTTCTACACTGTGTTTGCACAATGAAGTGACTCTGTAGAAATTTATGACCATTTATAGAGTTGTATAGCTAAGAAAAAAAATCATGGAAGCCATGATATTCAACAGGGGAACAGAAAAAGGTAATTAGGAGAAGGTAGTACAGACATGCCCAAAATGCTCTTTCTTGCCTCATTTTAGTACATCTGTAAACTAGGTTTCATGATATAAATCCTTTCTCAAGGATTATGCACCTAAACAGTCTTATTTGAAACCTAGCAAAGGAACAATATTCTTTTAAGTAGTTTTCTGGAAAGAAAACCTCTGGGCTTTGTATGAAGTGTTGCATCTTCTCCCCATCAGCTGAAAGTATTTCTTTCTGGAGGCACTTATCTATAGATTTCTGATGCCTCATTTTGCAAGTTTTCGTTCCCAGGCACAGCCTCTTCCTATTCCTTTTGCTTACACTCAGTCACAGGACAGGGCAGGATGAGGCAGCCTGTGGACATGAAGGAGAATGTGCTCCTCTCCCATCCAGGAGGAACATTCTCATCCCTTTTGCAGTGTGCTCTGATGCTCTCTCCTAGCCGAGTTTCTAAATTAGTCTACTACTACAGCGAGTTTTTTCCCCCTGAGAAACTGCAGAATTCTCCTGGTCAAAGTCCCAAAGGCAGAGATGAACCAGGATATAATGTCTGGGAGAAATAATCATCCTAATTAGAATCTGTTTCTCTGATTCAAAACCTCTTGAAAACACAAGTGCAAAACCTGTATTTACCCAGCCAGCAAAACAAGCATAGAAACAATCTATGCCAGTCCCTTCCTAGGAACTCTCTCTGTAACTATGAAAGAATTCCTTCCTTGGATAATGGTGGTTTATTTGCTCTGGGTCAATGAACTTTTCTGGTATTTTTCATCTTGTCGCCCATCTGCCATGTTTCATTTCCTTCTGTCTTATCTGTAAAAATTACAGTTTGTTTTTTTCTTCAGCAAAGAGGACAGGATATGACACATAAATGTTGGAAATTATTTGTGCATTGGCAATATAATCATATGTGTATTTGTCAACAAACATATTGTTTCAAAAAGGTTTTTTTTCAAAAGTGATTCCTTGGTGATCTTTGTTCCCAACTCACCCCAGCTGTTACAAGGGATTTCATTCCTTATCAGCATCACAAAATATGTATGTCATGAGGAGGAATTTGAAGAAGGAGATGTGAAGCATCTTTTTGCCTTGATTCAGAGAATGTGTGCATAGGGATCAGTGAGAGAAATTTGCCTGAAGCTTTACAGACACACAAAAAAACCCCGGAGAAATATGCATTTGAGATTGATGAAACTGGAGTGGGAGACACAGGAATTATGTGACAGGAGACATGATAGATGTAACTATTATGGTAATTCTGCTTTGGTCTGCTACAAGAAAATTTAAAGATGTGTATATTTTTATAACCCATTCACTTTACCTCAACTTTTTCAGATATGCCTTGATGTAGGGCAGGGTGTTCTGCATAGTGATACTGAAAAATTCTGTTTGCCTGCAGCTTTCTAAAGCTGCTTGTAGATAATTTCTTAATCCATTACTAGGATGGATATTTGACACATTCACTTGCATTAATTAGGCAGTTGTAGGAATAGACGGGTCATTTTTCAACAACCCTTCAGGACTTTTTAAAGAATCTCATTGAACAGCTCCAGACTTTTTTCCTTAGGAAATAAAAGGAAATGAATGTTGCATCGATTATTTACATATTTAGCTGGTCGTCCATTTAAAAGTATTTACTCATAACATTTTTGTGGTGACCATAACACCAGCTGTTCAGTGGTAAAAAAACCCCAAACCATTTTGAAGGGAGAAAGTCACTACTAAACACAAATACTTTTATTATTATTTTGAAATTATTAGTAATGTGCCATTGACATTTTGCAATATTTTACAAATACGTTATCAAAATTATTTTCTAACGTGACAAAACCACTGCATTTCCTGAAAATGGTTCCTTTATTTAGAAATGAAGCCTTCCTTTCTTGTACATTCTAAAAATATATTTATTGTTGAGCAGTATTTTCCAAAATTTGTAATGCAAATGATTATGGCACGTCTGTGCTATAGTCCCAAAATCACAGTAGTGCAGCATAGATCTGATGCTCGGGTTCATATGAATTGAATACAAATGTAGTTAAGGTACCAGTGTTTATTTACTGGACTGCTCAGGTCTCCTGTGATAATGCTTCTGTTTATAGTGCTGCTTACTTCTAGGAGGACTTCAGGAGGTAGAAAGCTTTCTACACACTTCTTTCAGTTGCCCCTAAAGAAAATCTCTGTTTTGAAAAATACCCCTCCACACCTGGTTTTATCAGTAATATTTGCTATTTAAGAACTGTTTATCAACTTGTGCTGCATAACTCTTTTTGTGTATGCATATAAATCTGGAGCATGTCATGTTTCCCAAAAGCAATACTGGCTCTGCCCTGAGGAAGTGTAGGGTATCTAAGCTCACAATGAACCATGAAGAAAACAAACCTACTTTACTTGTTGAACTTTCTCAGTAGTTTAATTTGAGAACACATTCATGTTATGATAACTGGAGCAGAATTTCCTGCAGATATCTGCTACAAAACACCATAATCTCTTTTTCTGTGCTCTAAATTTTTTTTTCGTGTTTGTTTTTTTTTTCAATATGTATTAAGAATGAGATTTTTTACTATGTGTAGCCATATTCTCAGATTCATGCTATGGAGTATAGGCAAATTTTGAACCTCTGCAGCTTGGCAATATTTTTTAGTTAGGCCCCTTGCTTCTATATGTCATTTACTAACATAGGACAGTATACTGAGTTTTTTTTTTTTTCAAAACTTGGCCCTTTGCAGTATTTTTCAAGGACTTGCCCTAGATTAATGAACACATTTCTAAGTCTGAAGAATTCAGAGTATCTGTTTGAAGAAACCCCTAACTCTTACTTTACGCTATGTTGGGTTTTTTTCTTAATAGTAAGGGTTTGTAAACAAATTAAGTAAACTCAGTTACTCATCTTGGCGTCGTCCTTTCTGGAGATTTAAAGGTAAAAAATAGAAAATATTTTGAAATTTGGTCACTTTATCCTCTGTGCTGGAAGAGCTCCTTTTCTATGGAGGCATGGTGGGATATATTGACCAATCGTTACTGTCACGTTATAGCATATACTCTGTGTCTTGTAGTCTCATTCTATTTTGTTACTAGTGGACAGTCTATTGGATGGGATTGAAGAGGCAGATGCAGGAGGACAGTTTGGTTCACACTATTTAGGAACTCATTTTGGTTTTTAACAGCTGGCCTGCATCTGGGGGACCTCACAGCTGCACTGATGTAAACAAAGCCCTTGGTGGTTTTTGGCTGCAGGAAGGATAGCCTCCTCCGCAGCTGCAGAATGTAGGACAATACACACCCTGCACAACGTAGGAAGCAACAGTTTCAGTTTTTGTGTGTACCAGATGTGTCTACTGGCTAGTCAAGAGAATACAAGACCCTGGTCCAGCTTCCTCTTTTCTCCTTCCCTTGCTGTGACTGCACAGCAACGCAACAAATTTGTAGGGGTAAATCTGCACTGCTTTGGGAGCCAGCTTTGCCCAAGAGGCACCAGTGACACTAAAGTGAGATCCAGGAGCTGCTGGGAGGAGAAGGCTGTGCTCCAGGCACACTGCCTCCTGCTCCTCAGTGGCTCTGCAGAGGAAATCTTTTATGTCTTCTTCCCTGCTCCAGCATGCTCATGCGATGGCCAGAGACAAACAATCTAGCCATTATTGTATTACCCAATACAGCACAAACACACCCCAGCTAATCTTGTTTTGTGTCAAGGGAAAATAAAGTTTGTTTTGTTTTTTTAAAACCCAAATGAAATCATGATACTTTATAGATATTTGTGTCATCCTAGGAGAATGATTCCATTAAGACTAAAACAAAAGCTTCTTTTTGCTAATAAACTTTGGAATTAAATTTGTTTTCTCAAGAGGCCTTGTTTTAAATAGCAGCATTTCTCTTAACTCCAGGGAAGAAAAACTGGTATTGTTTTACATAATTAATCAACAGAAATCTGAATTACAGTAAATATGTGGCTATGTTTCTCACAATGAACAATGACTAAAGTTACTTACCTGGGAGATACATGCTTTAATCAGCTGTTTGTCTTTAAAAGCTTAAGAAAAGATTGTTGTTTAAATTTAGAATTATTATCCTAAATGCACTATAGCTAAGTAGCGGCAATGTGTTGAATTCTACATAGTCTTAGATGAAAATGGTAAATAATTTCCTTAAGCTCAGTAGAGAAAATAATTCATATATGCAGGAAATGTGGTTGTAAATGGAATTAAAAATCACAGCAGAAACTTTGAAATTTGCTTACTAAATAGCTTATAGCCACACATATGTAAAGAATATGAGAGCTGTGAAGCTTTTAATCATTTCCTCTTGTGCTGCTGTCAGTGCAGCTATTTGCAGTGGGACAAACAGCTCTTTATGGGACTTGGTACTACGGATTACTTCCTGGAAAATTTGGCATAAGGTGGTTTAGAAGAAGCTTGCATATTTTGGTTTTGTTCTGGCAAGTAGGAGAGAAAGAAAAAACAAAGTATGTAGTAAAGGAAATAAAAACACAGACAACTTACACATCCCTTGCCAGCTCTTAGGGGAATGAAAGCACTTGGGATTTTGCATTTTTTTACCGGAATAATTAGATCTAAATAATATTTGGAATACTCAGCCCCCCAAAATCTTGGGAAGATTAAAAGAGTGATGCTAAATCCCCTGTCAAGGAAGGAAAAGCCTGGCTAGGTTTTGAGAGGATGCACTCAAGGGAAGATCCATGGTCTCTGCTGGATGTACTGCCTCACTGCTAACAAATGCACGCAGATGTGAGAAACACAGCTAAAATGAAAATCTAAAAGCTAAAGCTAAAAGAAGATCCATCTGGTGGAAAACATTGAAGGGAAAATAAAGGGATGCATTTATTTGTTTTTCTAGCTTCATAGAGGTCTGGTGTTTCAGACTTCCCAGTTTCCCCTTTGATCAAACTGATTTTATCACCTGGAGCTGTACATTATCAGATAAGGACAGCGTGTTGGCATTTATAGGGAATGTTGTTTGTAGTTTCACACCTGTCTGGCCCTGTTGCCAAGGGGTCAGTGGCTGTGTAATGACAGGAACTCATTTTGAAAAGCAATAAGACAGGTGGGATGCCAGGCCAATTTCTGAAAGCTTTGTTGTGCATAAACTCTGTTCATGTCTTTATGTACTACAAACCATGAATAGTAGCAGAAACTGGACGGCTGGAAAACCATCAGGTCCATGGTGGCAACACTGTGAGTGACCCCAGTGTCTTAATGCCTGAGTAAAAGGATGGGGATGGAGACAGACTGCCAGTACAGACCCGCAGCTCAGGAACAAACCCACTTAAGGAGGATTACATTCAAGATTAGACAGGCACTTTTGTTGTCTTTGGTCTTGGTTTCATACATGACAGAAAGTTGCTAAAATCTTCAAGGCTTAAGAGAACAGAGGGGGTATTTCATAAGAGGTGGGAGCCACACCATTTAAAACACAGAAAAGGTGAATGAGGTGGCCACTGGTGGGTTTCAGCTGGCTGGCACTGACTGGTACTGCGAGTCATATGTGGTGAGAGCTGTGCTCAAACGCTGCTTGGATTTCATCATCACTTCTGTATTACAAGGGTATGAAACCGAGCAGTCTCTTTCTAGAAAGATACATTTTAACCATGGATTAGAGGTAGGTGTAACTCCAGCAGGGTGTGGAAGGAAAAGGCTCTGCTTTTATCCAGAACACATGACTTTATTTAAGGAAAATCTGTCTCCTCATATTGATTGTTGTCATCGACATTTCACAAGTATGAATCAGAAACACGAGATGCTGATGGCAAACCGACCCCTGTATCTGCGGGCATGGACCAGGTTCTCACCAAGCAGACCCAGGTCAAAACATGATCTGAGTAAGAGAGAAAGGACCAAAATACCCTACTGACTATCCTCATAACACTGTGGGGACAAAACACAAGAGGCCACTCCTAACTGTCTCTAAACTTGGAAACATTCTTTGGACCAAAGTGTTAGTTTTTTCCTAATTTGTATTTTCCAGTCAAAAAACTAACCAGAAAATTCCCAGGCCGTCACACTCACAGTGTCAAGTCCCACTTGGCAACAGTTAACTAAGACTAGAAAATGTTTACTTTAGTCTTAGCAGACTTAGCAAGACTTAAGTGAGGCAACAGTGGTGATAGAGGTATGCTCTGATGCCAATTGCAGCTGTTGTCATGGTTTACGAGAAAATGATCCTGAGGCATCCATCTTTATTTTGATGAGGGAAACATACCTATGTTTAACCTACCAGTATTCAGTTTTGCATTAGTAGGACACATTCACACTGTCTTGTCTTGTTTCATGCCAAAACTCAACAAGACAACTGGAAATATGAGCGTTGCTTTTCTGTTGAACCAAAGAGAGAGTTATCTCCTTTTCCCAGTGACCTAGGTTTAGCAGTAAGCCATGAATAAACTCTTTAGTGCCCCCACAGAAGACAGTAAACTCCATTTTTACTCCATTGTGCTGCTGGATGCAAACTTTTCCCCATCAAACTGCCCTGCATTGCCCTGAGGACGTGTTTCTTTTACCAAAAAAGCTTTATCTGAGAGCTCCAATGCTTCACTCTGTCAGTGATCAGAACTAGGAGATATCTTTTTGCTCTTGCTCTCTGTTTCGCCTGGCATCTTCCCTGTGACACATGTTGAACATGTGCTGGGTGAGTATTTTCCCTTCTAAAATCAGTCACATTCCTGGTACTGCTGCATCATCATCAGCAGACTGGATGGGAGCAAGGAAGGAAACGCTGATTGCATCTCAAAAATCAGTGACAGGCAGCAGCTCAAGGACATAACATATAAACTTTTCAGAAAATACTTCAAGAGGCAGACATTCACTTAACCCCATCTCTAGCATGTAGCAAGCTGTTTGCCTTTGTGCATTCTTTTGGAGAATCTAGTGACGACAGCATCGAATACTATTTTAAGAAGAATATCACATGGTGAGCACCTGCATGAGTAATGCTCTCAGTTCATAGCATTTTGTCTTAAATGCTCTTTGTAGTCTCAGTTTCTGTGCTGAGTTGCACAGTTTTTCCCTTTAAAAAATGCAGGACAGGTAAAAACCAGCTAAAATATATCAAAGAATCTGAATGCTGAGAGCAAATGAATTCTTGCAAAATGTCAGGTGAAAATTACTCTGATGCTGACAAATTCATTATGTTATTCTCCTGTAATAGCAAAGGCATGGGAAGGAATGTGGAAAAAGATGTGATGAGTATGAAAAATATTAATTGTTTGCCATAAGAGAGGTTAAAATGTGCTAAACAGTTATCAGGTACACAGAGAGGATGTTATGCCAGGTGCACAGATTGATGGGTTATAAAATGATTTGAAAACTGAAGGTCATATAGATAGCATACTGGAAATTAGACATTTAAGCAGATGGCATGGGTATTCACTAGTCCACCTGGCTGGAAGAGAGAATTTTCCAGTGCTATACAAAAATGTCAACAGATAAATAATAAAAAACAATTCAGATAAGTTGGCTAAACTGTGCTAATTACCTACTTGTCATTTTCTACATTTCTAATCTTGGTAATTTTTCACTCGTAGTGGTTTGTTTTTCTGTAACATGAACACCAGCCTAGTCACAGCCAATACAGGATACCAAAAGCACAGGAGGGAAAATTCTGAGTGAAATTTCATGTCCAATTAATATGGTAACTACCTTTGAAATTTTTCCTCTGGGAGCGCAAAAGTAATTAGTTAGAATGAACAGAAATTTAGATAGCCAGTCTCATACCTTGTCACTGACGTAAGTGGCAGAGAGTGGGACACGGAAAAGTGAACAAGAAGAGGAAAGTAAGCCCTGTGGAAAGGTTGGGATGAGCAAGAGACAAAGTAATGAGATAGAAAATGTGACTGTCTTAACTGCGAGCCCTCCCAGATTTCCCCGTGTAGGAACATGGTGTTGTTGAATTGGCATGAGGGCAGCATCATGCCAACTATCTAGAAAGTAGAAATAAATGTAGTTTTAGTTTTGAGGCAGAGCTAGGAAATTTCTGGCACATGGACCACATGTAGGACCTATCGTTTATCAGTGACTCATATGACTCCCTAACTGAGAGAAAGCCATCTTCCTTCTACTGTCAGTTCTTGAAACAGAGGTGAATGTAATAGAGAGGGAGGGAGATTTCATTAGTATCACTAAGCAGTGCCCATACCCTTTCTAGGATGTGATTCACTGGCATTAAAATTCAATGGCAAAGATCCACACATTTACAGGAGAGTTGCATAGCTTGATAGGAATGGTTTATTCTCTTGTTTTGAGTAGATTTTTTTGTTTTTTTAATGTATCAAGAAAAGGGCTCTAGAGGAAATGAATGCTGAAGACATACACTGTAGTTTCAGAGGGCTATGCTGCCATCAAGAAACACATTACTGAAGCAAAAACAGAGCCTCTTTCTCTGCTTTTTGAATAGCCTGAGCCAAATCCTCATTGTGGAAAGGTCAGAATAATTAGGTGGAAGCACTCAGCTTCCCATTCAGTGGTGAGAGAAGGGAACTTTGAGAGAGTTGCTTTGTGCTAAAAGACGATGCATTGCTACGTGTTCTTGATCAACACAGTTCAAAATAAATTGCAACTATAGAAGTACATGTCTTGGCCTCAGGATATCTTCTCTTTGTTGAAAGAGTATGCAGCTATGTTAGAGGTGAAGGCATTACCTAGAAGTTGAGGGGTTCTGTTGCAAAAAGGAAATGACAGTCCATAGCAGTACGCTATAGATCTGTTTTCCCCCATACCCTTTGGCTCAAGAGGGATATCATTGCACTGTTTGTTTTTTTTTCCCCAGCTGGCAGATTATTACTTCAAGAAGTATTCTCAGAACAACAAATGAGTTGGCAATGACTGTGTTTTGAGAACAAGCATTGACTTTCACCAGAAAAAAAAAAAAGCAGCTATATTTTAAGGAACATGCTGAATATTGAAGGAAAAGAATCAGTACATCAATATTTTGTGGGGTTTTTTTAAAAGAGGTTTAATGCAAAAATGCAAATTCAGTAATTTAATTGATTAATGGCTTGCCAACTTGTATAGTCTTGTTTCTAGTCAGCAACCTGATTGAATGTGCAACAGACCTATCAGGAGCTAGATGGGATTCACATGATTCTGAGTTATTCATTGTTAGCTATCAATATAAAATTTGCCCTCCCACTATGATGGGGGTGTAGAAGAAAAGGAAAAAAAGGCTGGTTGTTGTGTGGAAGGCTAACAGTTTAACTAGTCCAGTATCTAGTGTCCGAGATGAATAGTGTTTTTGCATTTCATGTCCTTTATTGAGTTGACTGCCATAGCACAGCATTGCATGAAGGAAGGGGAAAGGAGGAGGAGAAGAAGGACTATCTCCTCTCATTTACACATGAAGGAAGCTCAACCTTTGCTGACACTCCCATGCTGAAAAACCTGTGGGTTTCATGGAGTGCTAGGGACTCCTTGAATGGTAAAGGTAAAATCTTCCTGTCAACCCTAGAGGACACTCATGGGTTTGAGTGGGTTTAGAAGTGTGTGAGGAAACGTGGTCATCCACGCCTGCCCACAACACACATAGCTCTTGAGGCAAGTCCTTTCCCTAAAACTCTGCACCACAGAGCTTTTCCTCGGTAAAAACCTGCATTGTCTGTGTATTTTGAGCTTTGTGCTTATTTTTAAAAGGAATATCTGCCACCAAGTGGAAAATGTTATCACTTCACCAATATTTTTAGATCATTACCAGTAATAATCTTAGTATTAGTCTTGCTTGTTACACAAAGAATTCAAAACAACCAGACAGATAGAAAAATGTGGTTCTGAAACATAGCACCAGTCATCTTGCTGGTTCCTTTTCTGTGTAGATTAGATGTTTTGCTGAGGCATAGTTTGCTGTGAGATTAAACATGGAAAAATGACAGAGGGGCTGTGGTGTGGAGACAGCCTTTCATTCTTTGGCTCTGTAGCTGGGTCTCTTGACATCGAAGATAATTCTGAAATAGAGGAAGAGCAGAAATTCACATTCAAATTTGAAATTTCTGGAGCCTTGTTTTCTAATTCTTGTGCCAAATGTCATCTGTTGCCTTGACTTAAGCCTTTTTCTACTAACCCTAGGAAAGTCTGGTGCTGGTGAAGACCTGAGACATAAGGGCCACAAAACATGATACCAAAAGAAGTCCGTGTAAGTGCTGATTGTGCCTGTACTCAGGAAGCAGCACATGCATGGAGACAGTGGGCAGCTGTTGGTACCTTGACCAGATAAACACAACCAGAACAACCAGCTCTCATTATCTCAGACTGCTGTAGAGCTCCAAAATGAAGCTGGAGTCCTGAGCAGTCACCTAGTGCCTCCTCTATCAAGTGGGACAGGCTTCCTGGCAGAGTCTTTCTATGAGTGAGAAACAATTTTATTGGAGCTTCTGTGCTTGAGCAAACACAAGATGTTAAAAGAGGTTTTATTTGCTTCTAGTGAGGTAAGAATGAGCAAGATGCAGTGACATTTTCTTTTGCCTCTGGCTAGACCAGCAGCTCCGCAAAATGACTTTCTTCCACTTGGGAAGTCAGGCAAAATGTGTAGGTACTTAATGACCTTTTAAAATGCCTAGATATGACACATTTTAATCAGCTGTGGGAGCTCTAAGATAGGTTAGAGGTCCCTGCCAATAGAAAAATGCCAAAAGATGCAGAAAAATTAACTAAGTAGTAGGAATGTTTACAAGATGATTTTTGAATAAAACAGCATCACTTTTTGTGTTTGCTTGCAGGCAATGCTGGTTATGCTATGCTGGGCTCAAGGCTGTATATTAAGTCTTTTCTGGGAGGAGCAGACGGATTTTTAAAGTAAATGCTTTTATTACATTTTTTTTTTTCTAATCAGATGATCTCTCCAGCATGGAAAGCAGTAAACAGCTCTTTAGTTAGAAGCTGTAGAGTGGTACAGTTGACTCTGAGACATTTTCTCCCAATTCACACTTGCCAATTTACATGAGTATGAAGTAACATTTGATTTATACTATAAACTCATCTTGGAGTAGCTGTGGTGGCCCTTAGCATGAATGTTTGTGCTTTCGAATGATAAATCCTGGACCAAGTATCAACTGCACAATAGAGGAGGAGGAAGAGAGGCAAAATGGTTACACTGGAAATTCTTTACCTGAATTATAGAAAGACAGAACCAAGCAAGACTAAGTATATTCAATTCTGTATCAATTAAAATTGGGTTGTAGGAAAATTATATGCACTGCAAATAAATATAAATTTTGTTCAGTGTATATTCAAGTTGACATAAATTCATTTATTCATAATTCACAGTCGAATGTCCTTATGAATTATTAAAACTGCATAAACTGCATATCTCTGTGTTAGATGTAAAAGCATAAAATTTTTTATATCTTTACCTATGCAGTTATCAGAATTATTGACACAACCATTTTGTGTGGTGCTCTGTATGGGCCGTTTGTCTCCTAATGAGAACTCAGTCCACCTTGGGCTTTCACTAGTTTTGCAAAATTTTAGTCCATAATGTTAGCAGCTGTAGGAGAGTTTCTAAGTAAACTATTTATATTTTTGTGTCCCAGAATATCACGTTATCAAACTCAACTCGACAATCTATGGGAGAAACAGAGCTCCCGATCTTTAACGCAAAATTCTTGCTTGCACTTTCCTCCCTCGAGGAATCATGTAGTCTCCCACCTCTTCTCGACGTTCCTCCCCTCTGCTGGTCTCCAAAAAGAGCCAGATCAGTTTCTCTTTCTGTGCCAGGATTTACTTTCCCTCTGCCAGAAGTCAGCTGAAAGTTCTTCCTGCCTTGCTCTGTGAGCTCCCTGTCCCTCCAATCTTAGATTCTAGTGTGTCCACCTGTGTGAAATACAGTTTTGCAAACACCTTCCCAGTTGGTCTCAACAGTGGCAAGGTCCCAGTGAGCAGGTCTCAGTTTCTGCTCCTTGCAAGACCAGTGCAATTTGGTGCCTGCCTTGGCTACAGATGGGGGTCTGGCAGCCTGCACAAAGCTGCTTTGCAACCTATTATGAAACTGTTCCCTTCTGGGGTCCCTAAGGGAGGCTTTAATTGCTTTGCTCCCCTGCTGCAGCTTGAGCACTCACTGTGGGACAGTTTTACTCTGGTTCATCCTTTATCAGAGGTGCCAACCAAACTTAAAGTATTAAAATCAGACTTTTAAGGATAAGAAAGACTGGAACCAAATTAAAGAGAAGAAAAATGCATTTTTTTTCTTAAACTCAGCTAACATATACTTTATTGTGCTGTCTAGTTTATCCGGTCAAAGCATATTCCAGCTGCCAGATGTCAGCCTGTGTGCTACTCTGCTTCAGGAAACATTCTCAGATTGGAGAATGCAATCCTGGAGTTTGCAATGACACCCTTTTTTTGAACAGTCTCACCTGAGGTTTATATACATATCCTGAGGTCTGTTGGCTCTATCTGGAATTGGACATTAATTGGTTGCTTAATAGTGACAAGGAGTTTCTTCCTTGACTTGGCTAGGTGATGCCATGAGAGTTCCACCTGGATGAGTTTCTGAAGCATTAAAGATAATTTTTTAATCTTTTATATATCCTACGGTGTGAATCTCATAAGCTGTTTTCCTCATGCCCCATAATGAAGTTACTAACAACATTTATTCAGGTTTATGCTAGGAATATTAAGGAATATACCAGGAAGTCCATGGTCTCTGGTATATTATTAGCTCTGAGAGCAAACATGGCATGTTATTAACGTGTGATAGATCTCATTAGAAGTTGCTTTTCTGGACATTTCTAAAGGAATAAGCTTTTATTGAATTTAGAGGTCACATCACATCACTCTGTCCTGCTGCTTCCTTTTCAGGTCCTCCCTACTTCTTAGTTTCAAGATTCGGTTCCTCTGTACCTTCAGGTTCTTTAGCTGCTGTTTCCTTCCACAGATGTCCTACCTCTTATAACATCTCTCTCTGGCTACTTCAGCTTCCTTTTTACCTTTCCAACAGCTGCCTATTGGCTTTCAGCTATCCTACATCCATCCTGAGTTGGTCCTCCAAGGCACTGCTCTCCCATCAGTCAAATCCTTACCAACAGCAAACAACAGTTTATTCTACATAAATAGATAAATAGTTGTCTGAACAATGACATTACTTTAGTGGTAACTTTTAATCCATGGCAAGTAGAAATCATTCCAATGTAGTTGGATGTCTAAACTGACAAATATAGTTTAGCAGACCTAGATGATCTGAGATGGTTTGGATAACAGCTTACTTTAGTTTGTGAGGTGACTGGGATGTCATCTACTTTATTGTAATTGGTATTCCCTACTTCAAGGTGTTGATGAAAATGAAAGGTACCATTTGTCACAGAATAGATGACATATTAAAAAGGGAGTTTTGTTGAATGTACAAACAACATTAAAATTAGGACAATTTGAGTGAATAAAATACAGAGGTTACAAGCTGGATTTATCTGCTTCAGGACATATTTCAACATAAAAATTGAGTAAAACTGATTTCAGTGATTTGAATTCAACACATCAGTCACACATTAAAATATTGAAAACAAATTACTCCTTAATAATTCCTTAATAATTTCTTACTTTTGATGTTTCAAAAGGCCTTTTAAAATTACCTTTCTATGACATATTTATTATGAATTATTCATTGAATGTACAGATAGACATTGTTTACAACATATTTTATGCCAAATTTTGTTTTACTCTGAATGTTTTAAAATTCTAGGTAGCTCTATATTAGATAAATTAATGTGCAATTGGTAACCTTAAAATTAAAACATTTTTTCTTACTTCATTTTATGCAGAACTGCAGGTCAGCTTATTTGACACAAGTCAGCCAATGCTTTTAAAGATTATGTGATAATTCCTATGTTCTTATGAGTAACCTGAAATTGCAATATGACACAGAATTTGGAACAATGCAGATCTACAGGAAAAAATATAGGAAAGTGTTACCATGCCAACTGCATGTCATTATTGATGGCAGCTTTCTATCAACGATTCTTAGCCCTGTGGTCTTGCTTCATTTGTGGTAGCTGTATTACAGGCATTATCTCAAAGGGACTTTCATTCTGTCTTTCTTGGGGTTGGTGTCTTGTAAAATAAAACCCTAAATATGTCTTTAAGAACAAGTTTTGTACTGTGTTTCATTATTATTATATTTGTGTCAAGGAACTGAACCCTCATTAATGCAGCAGTATCGAGTACAGCCACTGGAGAAGGTGTTCCCATCATATTTCTGTGAGCTACAGGACTATAAAATATTTGCCAATGCTGGAGGTTTGAACAAGGTTTTTCTGCCAACAAAGGGTGTGAAGTCTTCAGAAAGTGCATCCAAGCATGCGTTTTTGGTGGGTTTTTTGTTTGTTTTGTTTTTGTTTCTTTTTGAGGGATGTTTCTGTTTTTGAAATCCAGCAGAGCAGATTCTAACATTGCTGGGAAAACCATAAATAAGCAGCTGGGTGATTTATTTTTCATCATTACAAGTTGGCAGCTGGGTGACCCTGAGGCCAGCTCAGGCTGGCTGAAGCCAAAAAATAGTGGCTTTCAGTTAATAATACAGTGATAAGGAATTTTCTCTACATTTCTTCAAAATACTTCTTGCTTTCATCTTCTAAAAAAAAGAAGCCAAGAAATTGTGTTCTCCTGTAATTTAAAATGTGACAGTGCATGATGATCAAAATGCAACTATATAGATATAAGTTGCAATGAATTTGTTCACATTGGCTTTTTTAAAGGCAGAGGCAACAAAATGGGAGGATAGAAGATGATAGAGAGGACTTGTTTTTGCTTTACTGTTAATTGTTAATTTGCTGCCTTCTTCTTGTGATCGATTGATGTCTGGGTTTTATGTATACTTCCAACTACCAAATCTGTGCACGACAGAAATAGACTGTATTCATGTCACAGATTTTGATAGCATCTCTGTATTTTCATCAGTGTGAATTCAGATTAGTATTCAGTATAGGAATAATTCACTTGATGTACCACTATTGTTTACAAAGAGGGTTTTGATATGCTGTTATTGCACTGAGCTAATATTACTTAAGGAATACCTTCTTAAGACAAAGAATTTTAGAAAATTGAGTGGAAGAAGCTTTCCATGTGTCTCATAGAAAATATGTCTGTTTACGTGTGCCAACACAGTATTTAATCTATTTGCAATAATATGAGATTCGTGACTCATGTTCAACTTTTGATCATCTATTAAACTCAGAGCTCCTTTCCTGCAGATTTAATGCCAAGTCAGTATTTCTACAAAAGCCTTTTCGATCTTTTCGAATTCTTGCCCCATTTTCTAATTACCATGTCACGTGAAAATGTAACAACCATATGTCTTGCACTCTCTTCCAGGTCATTAATAAATACATTGAGTAGTGTGAGCTCAAGATACGTCTGTGATGAAATGATGCTTGACACTGCCTTCCTTTTTGACCGTGACCCTTCCTCTGCATATCTGGCCAGTTTTCCTTACCATGTGTTAGTTTCACCTGGACCAAGTTTCTTTAGCTCCTTTGTTATGTTCTTGAGAAAATGTCAAGAGCCTTACAAAAATGAGGACATTAGACATACTTTCCTCTGTCACAAAGCCTGTTCCCTGTCAAAGACAAAAAATTTATGGATCTAGATTGATTTATGCCTGACAGATCCGCTGTCCTCTCACTTCCTTCTTTGGAGTCTTAATTTTTACAAATAATTTGTATGATTTCCCAGCATATTCTGGGAGCTGATGTTAACTGAAGGCCTCCTTCTCTTCTCTTCTCTTCTCTTCTCTTCTCTTCTCTTCTCTTCTCTTCTCTTCTCTTCTCTTCTCTTCTCCTCTCTTCTCTTCTCTTCTCTTCTCTTCTCTTCTCTTCTCTTCTCTTCCTTTTAAAATATGTTGCCAGTTCAATCTTTTTCAGTTTTCCAGACGAATCCTTCATGAAGGCAATTACTATTGATTCTGCCAATAACTCACCATATTTAAGCAGACAGGATGAATTCCACTAGGCCTGTCAATTTGGAAAAAAAGTAAAACAAACCCCAGACTAAAGTGCTCAGTAGCTTATCTCTTCCTTAAGTAACCTAGATTCTTTTTTTTCATGTCTGATAGCTTTTGATCTCATCTGTTATTTTTCTGAAGACTGAAGCAAAGGAAGATAATAAGCATTTCGGCCTTTTAGCTTACTGCCTTTTTTTTTTTTCACTTGCTATTGGTATTCTGAATTTTTTCTTTGTCTCCCCTTTGTGTTTGTTTTGAGTCATATCTTATTTTAAACAATCACCTCTTCCGTTATTTTAAGTAATTAGGCTTTATTTCCATTTCTGATATATCTCTTTCCTGTCTAAGAGGTCCTTATGGTTTACCAAACTGGATTCTTGGTACCTTTCCCACCCATCTTACAGACTGGAACGTTCCACAGTTTTGCTTTTATTATCTCCTTAGGGATCAATATTTCTGAACTCCTTTCCCCTGTTTCCTGTGGGTTCTTATTTATTAGTTCTTTCAGTTCCTCTTTGCAGTCCAATATCTTGTCTTTGCTTTTTTCTGCTTGTGGAGAATCTTTAACTGTCATTTCTTCATCTCACTCCTATTTTTACCTTCCACTCTGACATTTTCAAATAACTGTTCCCTACAGGCTAGGCTCAGATTCAGATCAACTTCCTTTCTGGTTGCTTTCACAATTTTCTGCATCAAAAAATCATCAAATTTCCTCTTTGGGAAGTTTCTGGAGAGCCTGCTCTACTCTTTCCCAGGAATGCTTGGAGCTTTCAATCTTCCTCCTTCTGTGCAGCCCTGTACCTTGGGGGCTTCCTGCTAATTTCTCACAGAAGTGTCTTCCACTTCATCCTCCTGGTTTGATGTCTGACATTTTCCAGGATAACACCTCTGCTCTTTTTCCTCATTATTATCAAAATGCTTCATGTAGATCTTTCTACATTCTTCCACTCAGCAGCACCTCTTCCTTCCTTTTCCATGGCTGAATAAGCTGTTAAATATTCCAGCCATGTGAGTATTCTCACAAGGTTTCTATTCTAGTTTACTCATAGTTTTGCTCTTCTTTAAGGACTTCCAGCTCTGCCATATAGCTTCTCATATACACTTTTTGTATTGATACACAGGTAACTGAGATGTTAAAAAATGCTGTCTGTTCTCTACCGTTTTTGTTCTGCCTATGATGTTGTTCTCCACTGTTCTGTTTCTCTTGTCCCTCAATCAGGTGAGCACTGCTTACACTTACTTCTCTCACTTGTTCCCAGATATCAAATTTTTGTCCCAAGATACTGATTTTTTTTTGTGAAAGAGATCCTTTTTTTTTCTCAAACATTCTTCTGAGACCCCCTTGACAAAGCCAGCTGTGCATGAAATTATTCTGAGGATGCTTCTGTCTATGTAGCTATTAAAAAAAGAAAGAAAATGTTATTAACCTTTTGATATAAAATAGAGGCTTTGGTAATGATACTGAAAGTATGTTTTTATATTGTATCACTTGCTACTGCTGCTTACAGTTGCTTCTGTATTTTGATTATTTCAGATATTTTCTGGAAATGTTTTAGTGTCTTGGAATGGAGACCTGGTCTGATTGCATATCTAGAAGAGAAAGATAACTACTAGTAACTGTTCTTTGGAGTACATATCATCACAGCATGCCACTCATTCACCTGCTCACAGAGCTGTTTTCCCTAGGCTTACTTTGCTATATTGCATAATGATTTTATTATCTTTATCTATTTTCTACCCTTTATAGTTCTTCAAACTCCCATCCTGTGCCTGCATTTTTTTCTCCAACAACTTTTGTATCTGCTATGCTGACATAATTTCATACATACCTAGGGCAGTTAAATGATTTCTTTTTTGCAGTTTGCGTTCATGTCCAGTCATGGAGAAGTGATCTTTACATTTTTTAGTATGACATACAGTTGTTTTCCATATTTTTTTTACCTTTTCCCATTCTTCTTCATGTGATTATCTGATTCTAGCATGAATGATACTTATCATATATTGATATGATTAATACAATTTCAATTTTCTAGTTTTATAGTTTGAAATGCTACTGAATCAGAACTCTTGCTAATTTGTTCAAGACCACTAGGTTTATTATTACATAGTATGCATTTATATAGCCTGAAGATTTTCTGGTGATCTACAAAAGAAAAATAATGTATTTAATTTTTTTACTTATTGCAATCTAAAAACTATTCTGTTTGTTTTCTTTTCAAACAAAGAGCTCTTCCTAAAGCTGAGAATAACATCAAGGAATACAATATTTGGGGTAGATATTTAAAAGATCACTTAAAACTTCCTGTAGGTGTATTACAGACCTAAGAGCAGTTTTACCAGAGGTGAAAAAAAAGTCCTTTTGTTACTCCAAATTATTATATTATTATTATACAGTAATACCTTGTTATACTGCAGAAAGAAATGTGGGTTTTTTTCCATCTGACCTAGAAGAGTATGTGAATAATCATTTAAATCAAGCACTGACATCTGCATATGCTTTACTTGGTTTGTTTTTAATCAACAAACTGTCAGCCTATGATATTACTGTATGTACACAGTCCAAGTGCCAAGAAATTACAGAACATTTTAAATCCTGGGTCTGTGTTGTTTTGTGAGTTAATACAAGTGCATCTAAGATGTATGCCTCATGCCTGAACAGATACAAAGTATGCTTATTTTGGCTGGTAGAAGTACATCCTGGAATGTGTTGTTGTACTTAGAACATCTTGTTGGAAAAAAAAAAAAAGAAAATAATAATTTCCAGTTTAGGAATTATTAATCCACCAAGAATTTCAAAGTAGAATAGTTCTTGATGTATGATGAGAAAATATGTATAATAAATACAGAAAAAAAGCTGGGGGAGGGGGCAGAAATAGTCAGGAGATTTACTGCAGTGTTAGTGTTGCATTAGCCTATGTTTGCTTTTACTTGCAATGAGCTTACTGCTCTTTTAGTCTGACCTCAGCAGCAGCTCTGCAAGGCAAGACCTGCTCTGGGCCCTGAGACTTGCTTCAGGAAGGAAAGCAGAGGCCAGCTGGCATGATGGAGTTTGGTTCATTGACTGTTGCATAATGGAGAACCCCATTCACCACTAAGTTTTGAATGTAAAACCTGCACATATCAATCTTTTTTCCTTTCTTACAGTTTTTCCTTCTTTTTTTTTTTCTCATTTTCTTGTTATGTCTGTTCCACAACAGGGAGTTAGCAGGGCTTAAGAAAGTAACCCTCATCGCTGCTTCTCCAGTGTTTTTTAACTGAAGAAAACAAAGCTGGAGGGAAATGGAGATTGGTATCAGTCTCATTTGGTGCTGCTCATCAGAGATCAGTCAGAAGGACTCCATGATCACAGAATCACAGAACTAACTAGGTTGGAAAGGACCTTAGAGATCATCAAGTCCAACCTATTACCAACACCACCTCATCAACTAAACCATGGCACTAAGTGCCTCATCCAGTTTCTTTTTAAACATGGTGAATTTTTGTTCTGGTTTTGGTGGACAAAAATATTGGTTTATAAACTATGGATACAGATGTATTAAAGAAATAACAATTTATTATATGAGGTAGAAAAAAAAATAAATTAAAAATATGAAAATACCAAAACCCACAGAAGAAAACCCAACAACCACTTCCCAAAATCCCCCAAAAACCCACAAGACATGCACACAAATCCCACCAGGCAAAAAGCAAAACAGAGAAAAAATTATATTTTCTGTTTCAGTGTCCAAAAAGTGCAGGAAATTGAGGTAAACCGCAGGGGCCACTAGCGGCCATGGTGGAGAAGCAACGATGATGGATGGAAGGTGTGCGCCTGCTGTCTGTCACTGGCTGGTCTCTGGAACATGCCACAGGAGTGGAGGGACAACCGCCTGCTGGTTTCAAAGTACCGGACGGTGGAAACCTGGGGCACAGAAACCACTTCCTACTCCGACGAACTTCAGGTGCAAAGAGTGAGAGCAGCTGGAAATCCTCTGGTTATATAGTCTTCAGACCCTCCCAGAATGCTCTGTCCTGCGCGCCTCCCTCAGCCCGCCCACAAAGAGGGTGGACTCGCCCCTTGCTGAATTCTCATTGATTTCTCCGATGCCGTTCCGGCTGCGTCCCAGCTCTGCCTCTCGGCTCTGCCTCCAGAGCCCTGCCATGGCTTCGCTGCCCATGCTGAAGCCAACACGGTGCAGCCATGTGCTTCTGCTCCGCCACCAGAGCTGCTGCCCACAGCTGAGCGAGCGGTAAGGCAGCACTGGCAGAAGTGGCGTGGCACGGCCCAGCCACTGCCGGGACAGACTTTGACGCTCAAGGCCTGCCCACCCCGCTCCGTGTGCTGCCGGGCCCAGCGCCGCCGCTGCTGCGCCACCCCACATCATGGCCGGCAGGCGCCTGGTGGCGCCCAGCAAGACCCGCCGCCGCTACCTAGTGTGGTCCCGCCATTGCTCGCCTCTGCCCCAGCCAGGAAAAAGGCAGCCCTGCTCTGCTTGCCCAGGACCCAGTTGGAGTCCTGCTGCCACCACCCCTCAGGGGTGTGCTCACTGTGGTGGCGGCAGCAAAGAGCCCGCAGTCTCAGGGCTGCAACCCTCTTTGTCCTCCTCCCCCAGCACTTGGCAAAACGCCCAGGGATCCATCAGGGACTCAGCCTGGCAGCGGTTCCGCCACCCCAAGATGTGGCAGCCCACTCGCCACACACAAGAAAAAGAAAACCCCCAGCATGAAAAGATGCGCCCTTCATGGTGATGGCAGCAGCGGCACAGCTCCACGCCTTCCTCACCCTTCCCTTTGCCGAAACTTCTCAGGTAAACAAAAAAAAAACCGCGGAGCGGCACCAATGGGGGCCTGCTCCCAGCCCCCTCACCCCTCACACACATGCCTCCCCCTCTGCCCCCACCTCCACCTTCTCCGAAGAAGAGAACACATGGACCAAGACAGGACAAAAATGTGGGGGAGTGGAGGGGAGGGGTGGAAAATTGGGAAGGCAAAGATCCTTTATTTAAATCTGATTAATACAGGAAAATTTTACAAAACCTCAGCTAACCCACAACACTTTTTAAATGGTTACTCTACCACCTCCCTGGGCAGACCATTCCGATGCCCAATTACTCTGTGTGAAAATTTTTTTCCAAACATCTAGCCTAAACTTCCTCTGGTGCAGCTTGAGACTTTGTCTCTTGTTCTGTTTCTGGTTACCTGGGAGGAGAGACTGACACCCACTTGGCTACAACCTCCTTTCAGGTAGTTGTAGAGAGCAATTAGGTCTCCGCTGAGCCTTCTCTTCTCCAGGATAAACAGCCCCAGCTCCCACTGTCTATGCTCCAGTCCCTTCAGCATCCTTGTTGCCCTTCTCTGGCAGTCATTGCATTGGCCAAACTTTGGAGGAAGCTCCACCACTCAGATGACCATGAATATGGTGTCAAGCCTTTGAGGTAAAACTGTCTTAATTTTGTGCTAAGTGCCTTCAGATGCTTGATCAGCTGCAGAGAGTGTGACTAGCAGCATTGGAAGTCCAGGTTGATGCTGTGACAGGTAACTCCTGTACCTGCAGAAGAAACTATCATTTGAGAAATAGAGGAAAAATAAAGACACTGCTTTGCTGTGCTGTTCATCGGGTTCTAAAATAAAGGTCGTGCTCAGTAAGAAATCAAAAATTTGGGAATGTGAATGTGATGCTATATTGATAGGCACATGTATGCAAATGCTATGTATAAGTTGCAGAAAGGGAAAAAGAGATGCAGCCACATTTTCCATTTAAAGAAGCAAAAAACCTTTTAAAATCCTGTTTCCTATAATCAGAATTCATGGGTGAAAAGATGCATTTTCTTCCTCACTTACATGACTTGTGAGACATCAGACTATCTGTTGTTAGATGCAGGATTCTGGGCTAGGTATAGTAGTAGTTCTTGTGTTCCCAGAGGATTGCTCTGTTGGGGCTGCTGCTGTTTGTCTGCATTTAAAGATGGATTTGAGCTGAACTGATAAAGAAAGAATATCGGCATAGAGCATACAGTAACTCATTCTCTTAAGGATTTGGCATGGCATTCAAGGGAAACCAATTATGATTTATGTCAATACAGCACAGATAATTTCCTATTGATTGACTGCCAGATCCTTCATAAAATAATGAGTTAGGCCTGATGCCAGTGATTCTGGGCACCATTGGACCAGTGTTTCTATTTCATATGCCCTTGACAAAGCTGTGCTTGAAAATTTTTGAGTTAACTGAGTTTTTAAGTTCTCTTGAAGTATGCAAACTCAAGAAAACATAAACTGTGATTCCCTTTAGCGTTATTGGCGTTTTGAAAGGCATGCTCTTATCTAGGCATTTGGCTACAGATCTGGCAATAGTGAGTTTTCATTCATTACTCAAAAAAAAAAAACCAACAAAGGAGTTGCTCTGTTTCCTAAGGATTCTTCTTAGGATATTAGTGCATATCCAGATTCAAAGTTGTTCTCAGAGAAAAATAACTCATATGTTCAAGCCTGAGATTATCTATAAGCAGGTGATATGTCTTGAGGACTAACTAGTCTGGGGAAAATCCTCTGTGCTGATCTGGGAGAGTCATTTACATATGTTCTACTGCTGTAGCCCAGACCAATGCTAGGTTTTGCCACTCACCGTGGAATGTGTGTGTGCCCATTATTCAAGAGCCACAGAACTGAATTTTCCTCCCCTAAGGATAAAGAGGTGGTGACTTACTGTGGCTAGACTGCTGGACTGTGGGATGGGTGTATGGCTGAATTTCCCTTTTCAAAGGTGTAAATGAAGGCAGCAAATGCTGCTTCTGAAGAGGACATATATTCTCTGTCTCAAGACAGGTCGCGATCCCAAATACACACCTTCTCCCTTGAAAGCATCTGCAGCTATTCTGGTTTTCTGCTCCCTTGCTGTAAGAACTCAAGTCATCGACATTAGGGATAAGAAGCGCAGCCCTTTTTGTGCCAGTTTTGCCTGCTGTAAATTTCTCCGTAGTAGCTGGTACGGGGCTGTGTTTTGGATTTGTGCTGAAGACAATGTTGATAATACAGGTATGTTTTAGTTATTGCTGAGCAGTTACACAGAGTCAAGGTCTTTTCTGTTTCTCACCCCACCTCATCAGTGAGTGGGCTGGCAAGGCACAAGAAGATGAGGGGGTACACAGGCAGGACAGCTGGCCCCAGCTGACTCAAGGGATATCCCATACCACATGATGTCATGCTCAGTATATAAAGCTGTGAAAAAAGGAGGACGGCAAGGACATTCAGAGTGGTAGCATTTTTCTTCCCAAATAACCACTTCCCGTGATGGAGCCTGGGTTGCTTTACCTATTAACCTGTCTTTATCTCAAGCCATGAGTGGCTGTGTGGTGCTTAGTTGCCAGCTGGCACCAAAACAGTACACTTTCCTATTCCTGTCAGTCTTCTGTCTTAGGATATTCCCTGCCTTGCCTATGCATGTAGGTTTCCATGAATGCTCATATCAAACTATTTAGAGAACTCTGATATGTTGAAGTTATAGCTTTCCAGGCAGAAAATTATAGAAAACCTCTTAAACAACAACTTCTACCTCCCCTTTAGACAATTTGGTGAGGTTCACGTGGAGGCTCACAGCCTCCAGGCACTTTGAGTTGGAACACAAAAGAACTAAAATTTAGGCATGGTAAAGAAATTAATTTTAAAGGAGAAAGCAAAAAAGTATCATCTGGAGTGGATGTAATTTATAGGAATGAAACAAATTTCACCAAGCCTGGTGTTTGTTATGGGATGAGTAAAGGGAACCAGCTTAAGCTGAAATTTAAAGATTAAATATAGGGAAGATAATGGGCATGTAAAATGTTTTAAATGTTCATGTAAAGTTTTCATTCTTGCTGTAATGTCTGTGTGCCTCTTGATTAATAGATACTGCATTCTTATCTATGGAAGAAATTTCTTGGGTGCACTTAAATTAAAATTAGTCTCTAAAATGGGAACATATTGACAATGACAGTTATATCTGTGGTTAATTATAGGTAGAAAAGCAGAGGAGCTGAAGACTCAGACTCTACTTAGGGGTGAGCTATAGAATTTTTTTCTGGGGGAGGAACACTTTGAAAGAACTCCACTTTTAGTGCCATAAGCCTAAAAACACTGCTCACCTTGTGACTGTGGGAGAGGCGGATGGGAGGATCCATGAAACAGCCCATTCCTGCTTGCCTTTCCTAACACACACAGAGGCCAGAGCCAAACAGGCTCCACACGTGTCCTGGCTCCCAACCAGGTTATCATATGATATTTATTCTAGCTGCTCTTCCAGCTGACCCTGGCAGTAAAGGTGAGAACTGGCTGTGTTAACTTCAGCAAGAACAAAGCTTAGTCCTAAGGCTGCTTTAATGTTTGCTGGAATTTTAGACATTAACAGCTTGAATCCTTGTGATACTGTCTGCTCTATGTTTCAGGTGGTACAATGTGAGCCTGTAAATTCACACACAATTCATAGGGGTAGCAATTTCTTCTTTGGTACATAAAGCAGTGAGGAGGGGTCAGACAGACTAGGAAATGGGATATAATTGACTGCCTTCTGTTTGCAAAGTTTTCTGATAGACCACCCTTACTCACCCTGGCAGCATTTTGTAAGTGTTCAGTGTCATTCAAGTAAGCACACAAGGTGCTTCCTTCGCATTATGATTTTTCTGGTGAGAACTGAGGCATATTGAGCTTTTACTTCACTGAGGTTTACACAGAGGTTATGACATTTAATGTTCAGCTTTATCTGTTCATTGTTATGCAGAGTATGAGCTGAATGTGGCCCTGCAAAATAAGCTCTCTTCATAGCACCTCAGCAGAAGTAAATAACAATCTGTTACTCCAAACTGCCCATGCATGAACAGTTTGGGAAAAAAAAAAAAAAAAGAAGAGATAATTCAGTTCCACCAAACTAATTCCCATACATAGACTGTAAAATTCTCTAGAATAAGAATTTTTTTTCTGCCCCCAATCCCAATCAAGCAATCCCTGAGCAGGATGATAAGACTTATATATGCTTTGTTGGCCAACGCATTTGGTTTCCTTCAGTGAATACTCTTTAAACAAGGACTTGCTGTCACTGAGCCACTAAGTGTCTTAGCTATGGAACCACTCCTTCATAGGTTGCAGTCTGTCTCTTTGGTGCAGTCCATAAGCAGGGAAACCTTTCTGAAGTACCCCTAACTGATCCCATAAATGATTCTATGGTTTAAATCCCATATATTTGATCTGGTAATTAGTATATGCTGTTACTGATATTCCTTCCTTAGGAGATACCTAGTGGGTAGAGTGCAGATGGAGAACAACATGAAATTTTCCATCTGGGCTCAAGTACAATGCACAGCATGCAGCAGTACAGCACTTGGTGCAGAATAGGCAGAAACATCTAATGTCAGCTACAGAGAGGTAAAAGCTGGCCAGGAGAGATCCTGGCCTTTAGAGAGATGTTTCTACGCAAGAGTAAACTCACGGGTTCCAAGTTCTCATCTTGATGATTCTACTGCAAAGAAATGTCCAAGCACCCCTGCATTTGTGCAAGTACTGTTAAAGGCTGCGAGACATAAGAGAAGTCGAAGCTGACTGAACATGGCTCAAACTCTGTCTGTGGTATGTCTGGCTTAAAAATTCAGCAAACAAGTGCTATTCACCCAGCTTCTCCTCTCTTGCATTCTCAGGTACAGGAAAGGATCAGGCTCACTTACCTCACTGACATAATGTGGGAAATAGGAGTTCTGAAAATTGTCATTAAAAAGCAGTGGACATATGTCTGTTTTCCATTTTTAAATTTTAAATGGCTCACAGAAATATATTTCTGATTTGATTTTCTTAAACACTGTATTTTTAGCATCAGCCTTTTTTTTTATCATATGTACTGCCTTGGTGCTTTGGGACCACCTAGGCAGCCTAGTCTGAAAACCAAACAGGTTGTGTGACGGCCAATTTTATCCTGTTGCAGTAGAGAGACTGTCTAGTTTTCCATTGCCAATTGATACAGAAACAATTACAATTCACTAAATGAATGACCAGACAGCTCATTAAGTAGTTATTCCATAATTTTGTTCAGACTGACAACAAAATCCACCCAATGGATCCAAGTGATGGCACCCCTGTAGGAAAGCATCTGTACCACCACAAAGGCTTTTGATGAGGTACAGAAATATTTGAAAGTCAAGCTTTTAGAATTCTATATTCTTTTTGAAAATTAAATTAGGTAATGCTAAAATACCTTGAAACTATATTTATTCACAGGTCCTACAGCATCAAAAATATAGAAAATTCTTTTGTTCGAATGTGAATCAGTCCATAAGTGTATGATCTTAATTTTTTTCCTTACAATATGATGTAAATTTAAAAATTGAGCTTGATTTTTTTTTAAAACATTGAAGAAACTACCATTATTAATCATTGTCTAACATATCGTGTTTTAGGTCAGTTGCAAATGAAAATATATTAAGTGTCTCTGCTACCCTAGTCTTTGTTCTGTTTTCTAGTGCCATCAAAATGTTTACACAAATTGTTTTTGCACATTCTCTTTTCCTTGTATGTTTTTTGCAGTTTTTTAGACCTGAGATGCTCTTGTATTCATGAAAACGTGCAAACATTGTTTTGTATTTTTGCAGCACCTTATTTCTTATAGGACACATACTATCTCTGTGTTCTTGCTACCCCTTCTTTGCTCACCTCATCCTTTTTGACAGCTATTTTCAAGGGTTCATTTATTTGTATAAAAAAACTTTTACAAGGCTCTTGCATTTTTTCCATGTAACTTAAAGGCTGAAGAGAGTGAATATTTTAGATAACTTTCTTTGCTGAAGGGTAGCGGATATAATGGACTCAGTTGCAGCTGTAGTATTTTGCTACTTAAACCGTTGCTAGTTGTGGATTTAACACTGCAAATACTTAATCTAGTGATGAAGCTGAGGGCCACCGTTTTCCAGCTTTGCAGCTGCTTGAGTATGCACAGAGTTGACATATCCTGAACAAGGTGATGAGAATTGTAAGCAAGAAAAAATGTTAGGGAAGAAGGCTCCTCTTGATGTTGCAAGATCATTTCTTATTGTAAGATGCTTATATTTGGCAGAATCTATTTTTAAAAGTTCCAGACAATGAACTTCCACCTCATCCCTTGGGAAGTTATTCCACCAACTAGTATATTTTACCATCTGGAAGTTTTTTGCTGATACTCTCTGTTAATTTTTCCTTTGTCAATACCTTTCCTATCATAAAATCTTACTAAATCACTTATGAAATTACAAATTCTCTGCAGGTTATTTGAATCATCATGATAAACTGAGCAATTATACCTCCTGTATGAAGTTATACAGGTTGAAATTAACTCCCCACTTGCGCAAATACATAGAATCATATAATGGAATATGCTGTCAGGATCATTGAGTCCAACTCCTGGCAGTGCCCAGGACACTTCAAGAATCATACTATATGCCTGAGAGCAGTGTTCAAATGCTTCTTGAGCTCTGGCAGGGTTGGTGCTGTGCCCACTTCCCTGGGAGCCTGTTTCTAGTGCTCAACCAGCCTTTCAGTGAAAAAAATTTTCCTGACATCTAACTTAAACCTCCCCTGACTCAGCTTCATGCTGTTTCCTCAAGTCCTGTCACTGGTCATGAGAGTGAAGAAATTGGTACTTGCCTCTCCACTTCCCTTTGTGAGGATGTTCAAGACCTCAATGTGGTCCTCCTCAATTTCCTCTTCTATAAGCTGAATAAACAAGTGACCTCATAAGACATTTCAGTATTATATTCATCACTGATTTAAAATATAGCTTTGGAACAAATGAAAAAAAAAATCACTCGGCCGTTAGGTTATATAGGACTCAGATTGCAGATGGCTGTCCTATACTTTTTTTCTTGTGTGTCATACTTTACACACTAATTTATTACCTTAGGAGAAACCAGTGTTTCAGCTACTGATTTTAGGACATGTAAAATTGCCGATTGATATGTGCTCAAAGTAACAGTTTCTTGAGATCTGGGGAAAAAAAATGCCCTTTACCAAAATACTTATTTTATACTTTTTCTATCTGAGAACATTGTTAATCACTCTAGACTGTTTTAACCCTGGATAATGTAAACAAATTTAACTTCCTGTCTGTTTTTCTGTCTGAGTTTTAATGTGCCGCTCCTTTGGACTTAGAAGAGATAAACAAGGCATGTACCTCTTCCCCGAACACACTGCTTCATGGGCTGGAGTATTAACAAAAACTGAAACTGAATCATTGGACATGATTGAGCTGGAAATAAAGGTGCAATGTGAATGTTATTATGGGGTCAGTCAATAGAGAACTCTGTTGCTTGCATGAGGCTGAGATCTTTGAAATACGGGATTGTCACAATTACATTACTTGCTAAATCCCTTCTGCCATTGTCGAGGGAAAATGAGATTTCACTATCAGAAAAGGATTTTTTCAATAGATAAACTGAAGATTGAAGGGATGTGTATTCTGCATAAATACAAGGGTAGAAAAGTGTTGCCAACAGTTGCCAAACTGTATCTCTGCTTGATAAATGTCAATGGCTAATCTTATCAAGTCCAAAAAGAAAGTGGGTGAAGGAGTTTGAGATGCCATAATTTGATAAATCCTTTAAAGATCTGGGATGTTTAATGAATAAAATTATCCAGATCTTAACTGAAAATCAGCAGTGGCCATTTCCAGAAAAGTAAACGAAAATGGACTGATGGAAATAAAAATGATCTAGAAAAAAATAGATTAGCCTGGCTTGTGAATCAAATTTTTTGAAAGTCTAAATGAGAGAGGAAAAGACGGTTACTTTGCCTTGGCTGGGATCCCAAAGACTGGAATAGATTTGCAAAGGAACATTATCATTTACCTTCAAGATATGACATATGACAGAAGCACACAATATTTTAGCAAATCTCATGGTTCTCCTGCATTTTGACATAGTCAACTGGACATAGTGAGTGCAAAGATATGCTCATTTCCCATGTCCTTGAGTGAGCTACTGCTCCCAAAGAATATGCTCAGAAACAGTATGGTAGGAGGGCATGCCAGTATGTCCATACTGCCTTCTGATTGCTTTTCTTGTCACCAAAATCAGGATGAAGGATACAGTGGTGAACCAGGGCTTTTAGCATAAGACAAAAAGGAGAGCAATCAATGCTTGCCTCATACCTCTCAGTTTTATTTAGTGTTAAAATGCTTTTAATGTCCACTTTATTTGGTAAGTCCTGCAGACAAAGCTTTTGATAGGTAACACAATTGTTCTTTCATAGGAAAACAGTTTTTCCCTACTGATGCAGCAGAACTTTCCTGTAATTCATCTTCAGAGAATTAGAGACTTCTCTGCCTTTCACAGACACAAATCAGGAGCATCTCCATCGCATGTAGTACCCAAATTAACATCAGTATACTTTGGACTGGAATTTGATGTGCTGTGTTGATTTGGCAATGGACTGGACAGACTCATGATTTAGGAGCTGTTCTTCAAAATGACTTGAAGAAAACAAGAATACTTGTTCCAAAAGAAGGATTGCTGTTCCTGAGAGAAATTATAGTATTTTATGAATCTAAATCAAAAGCTAGAGAAATCAAAAGCTAGCTAAATCAAAAGCTAGAAAATGTCCTGGCCTATGAGTAAACTTACAGCATATTCCTGCGAATTTGAACTATTTGATACATTTATCCATAAACTTGACTGAGTCTTGAAGTATTCAAAAGTTATTGAAAACGGTGACAGACTGACAGTGAAACATGGGATTAAAAAAAAAACACCAAAACAAAGCAAAAAACCTCAGCACAATATGATGTTTATCACAATGCAAAGTAGTCAATATTCTAGTGTCAAGTTACCACTAGAAATGTCAACATGTCTCATAGGCTGACTCAGGAGACTTTTGACAACAGTTGAGTGGTAAAGATTAGAGATCTATTATTTGAGCATATTGAAATTTGACACATTACATCATGGATCTGCACATCACTGCAACAAAGCTGTTTTCTTTGAGTACTATCTTAAAAAAGCAACTGAGATAAGTGAATCTGTAACATAAACTGTCTGGTTTGTTATATAAATTGTGTTTCTTGTCTGTTTGATTTGTACAGCTCCCTGTATAGCTCCAGTTTCACATTTTCTCCCAGCCTGTTAGCTGTGGCTGAAGGGGAATGAATAGGCTGCCTGACAGATAGTAGAGCTATCACAAGGCTGCTCTGACTTGGACTCTATCAAAAAGTAACTGCAAAGAAGTGAGAAGACTCAATAAAGCCTTGGCCCTTTTGGCTTACAATCCAGGGAGAGCAAAGCAAGAAAAACAGGATAGAAAGAGGAAAATTTACCTCTGTACATTTTATTTAGTATTTCTTTTTCTAAAGGATCCCCCATCATTAAGGGATCTCTTGTATCAATGTCAGAGAACCTCAGGTATACACTCAGTTCTGCTGTACAGCTGTCTAACCCAATCCAAGTCTGCATCAGTAGTCAAGGAGTGCGAATAGCGCAAGGTCCTGTTGAAAGGATGGTGCAAAATACTGCCTTCATATGTCCATGGACACATTCAATATTCAAAGAAGAACACTGAATGTGACAACAGAAGCTGTGCGAACCGGAGGTAGGGTCAATGGTCTGTTATTGCCAGGGTCCTGTAGGCTTAGAGGTATTTCATTTTTATTACCTGAAGGAAATCAGAACAGTACTTTATTCTGGGAACCAGTACAAAGACACGTTGTGTAAAAAAATAATGTACCCTTGAAGCTGATCATTCTGTAAGTACACCCGGCTTTGATCAAGGTATTGCCCATGGCAGGGACTGCACTTCTCGTCTCTATGTCTCAAGTTATTCACCCTAGTGAACCACCCCTTCCTCCAGCCTTCCAGGCTATTCTAGGGGCTTAACTTCACAGAGGAGATTCTTGGTCATGATCATGCCGTTGAATGTAGGTAGATATCTGGTACGATGAGCCTCTCCAGCATTGCTCATACTCTCCACACGTTGTCATTTTTAGTCAGTACTAATAGCTGGTGAGTCCAACCCTTGGTAGGCTTTGTTTGTGCTCATACTCGGATAATTTTGTTTTCTCAGTGCCAAACAATGCTCCAAAAAGACAAAAACATGAGCAAGTTAGGAAAAAAACAAACAGAAAATGTATCAGGAAGAAGGATGATCCCCTTGTGCACTGTCTTGACTTTTTTCCCAGGATTAAGAAACTGTAGGAGTACCCAAACAAGAAAAACAAACCTCTTCCCCAGCAAATGTCTTTCTTCACAAAGTGTTCAGATTTGATTAGAAGCATATGTGCATGCATACACATGCACACAAGTATTCCACCTGTGGAAGGAGACAGTTTCCAATGAAGTTGCTGCTGAAAAGTCACTAGTGAGAGTCAAGAGGCCAGTGCTGCTTGTGGAGATCTGCAAGTTGTGGTGCAGCTGGTTGCTGCCAGGGTGAAGCTGACCCTGAGGCACAGGTCCCAGGGATAATCAATGCTCATGTCCTGGAGTAGGGAATTACAACTTCCAGGAGGGAATGTGTACACCTGCTTCCAGTTCAGACTCACTGGAAAAACACTCCTTTAGAAGATATTCACTACTTTAACACTCTGGTCCTATAATAAGGACCTGTTGTTGAAGGCTTGTGGAGTCTGGCTTTTTCTACCATGGAAGCTGTGCTCTCAAGCTTCGCATCATTATATTTTCCCCCATCATATTGGATAAGCTGTAACATTCCCCATGCTTACAGCTTTCTATTGTAAACTTGCTTAAGACTCTGTTAAAACTTCTCAGAAACAACCATCCATATTTATATGAACCATCACAAAGTGGTATCCAAAAAATGTGTCAAGAGAACAATAATTGCATATCATTCTCTGATACTCAGAAACCTTTTGTGTGCTGTTGAAGAGACACCTAGCAGATGCTTGCTTTAGCATCATTGACAGAGGATGTGCTGAATGTTACAAGGCTTTCCAGATGTGTGTGGGCTTTATGAGAGAGCAAAGGTGGTAGTAGTCTACATACACCTAAAAGCACAAAAAATTATGAATTAATGCAAATGTCCAGCAATCTGTGCCATTGGAATATTATGTAAGTTTGTCCTCAGATGGTTTCCTTGTATCAGATACATTTGCACAGGATTTTATGCAAGACTTCTGCTTCATTTTGGACTGGAAATAAAGATTAAAACAGGAGCTTTGCCCAGCAGAAATGCTCAGATTTACTCTTTGCTTGATTGAAATATTTTGTTCAAAACAAAATGTTCATGGGAAAGCCTCCCATCACGTGAGGTTTGGGAAGCAGATATCCTGAAATAATTTCTACAATGCAGAGCAGGTATTTTCCTGCTCCTGAATTACACAAACCATTAATGGATAATTGAGAAGCAGGCTAAGTGCTAAAATCTGGTACCATTACATTGAATGACACTCTATAAAATAACATCTGTCTGTGTGGAAAATGGGCTTAATTCCCAGGACACAGCCAGTCCATAATGAAAACAGTATACTGCAAGCACTGAACATATTAAAAAAATAAAAACAGGACAGA
This sequence comes from Serilophus lunatus, assembly GCA_013399895.1. Classification (NCBI taxonomy): domain Eukaryota; kingdom Metazoa; phylum Chordata; class Aves; order Passeriformes; family Eurylaimidae; genus Serilophus; species Serilophus lunatus. The sequence continues at coordinate 162,106 of VXBA01002101.1, read as the reverse complement.
ATAATGTACAAGTAGACTGTTTTTTCTGACAGAATTCAAGTAAGAAAAAGGCAGGTTTTTTATTATATTCCGATAGTTTGTAGTATATTTTCTTTTTGTGAAGTGCATTTATACATCTCTTTACTCCTTTACAGCATCTATATATGTACACATAAATTTATGAAAGTGTGTATACGATTGTATATATATATTTAAATGGAATTTGATTCGAAAATTAAATAGTAATGCAGCAAATATTAAAGTCAGTGCAAAGATTCCAACTGGATTTACAGCTGGAATCAAGATAAGGCTAGAACAAGCTCTAAACATCATATCTTTCTTCACAATGTTGGTCCAAATCACAATATTAGCCTTGTTTTTCCTTTGTCTGCTCCTACACGCTCCTCCTAAGAGTTACTTAAAGCTTCTTGATATTTGATGGGCCACAAAATAGAAATAATATCTTGTGAGTAACCTATTGTGGTGGTTTTTGTGTTTACAGATAATGTCACAATGCTTGCGGTTAAACTGGTCTTAGTTGGGGAAACCCTGCTTCTATTGTGTAAAATACTATCTTCCACAAGCCAATGTTTGAGACAACAGTCAGAGATGGAAGTTTTAGGACTCAACAACTGGAGCTGATCGAGCAGGGATGAAATTTTATCTAATTTTAGATGTCAGACCATTTGCAATGTTGTAATTTAGCCTCGGGTTTTTAATTTTTACTTTATTTCATTTGACATAAGACAGTTTCCTAAAAATGCCAGTCCATGTCCATATTAATAGCTATTATTTTTTCTTTCTGTGTGGAAGAACAGGAATAATGTCTGAGTATATTCCCACATGCTGTGTCTTTATTTTTCTAAGCTGTAGCTTGATAATAAGCACAGCGTTATTTTTATCAATTAGTAAAACATTATCCAATAATGTGATCAGCTATGACACATCCAGGTAACATTTGAATAGATTACATTAACATTTACCACAAAGTTGGGTTTTTTGACATGGACAACAGAAGGAAATATTGTTATGTGCTTAGTGTTAGGGAGCAGAAAACATTTTGGCACTGTATGAGATTAGTTACTGTTGAGAAAAGTTCATTATACAGATCTCTTATATTAGTCCTGTTATAACATACACACTGTAAAAGAAAAAAAACCACCTCACATAAAATGAAAGAAAAATGTCTGGAAAAATGATAGAAAGAAAGATATACAGTCATGACATTTCTGTATTTTCTGTAGAAAAACTATAATTTCTTTACAGAAACTAGTTTAAAGGGAGATTTTTTTGTTGCAAATATCTTTTGGAAAAGTCTAATTTTTCCTAGTAAGAGTGCTGAAACTTCTTATTCAGTATAATTTTATGAAGAATGTTTGACAGCTTCTTCATATATCTCTTTCAGGGAAGGAAAATGTAATTTGTCAGGTAACGTGTATCTGCTTCTGGAAAATGTCCTGTGAAAACACCTGTGTTAGGTAGCAGAATCCCAGGCTTAGTAAAAAAAAGTGTGCTTTTTCTACATCTACGTGGTAGCCATTAATCCAGTGATTACACAGTATTTTTCATGGATTTCCTATTCTTCAGGGCTCAGTTGCATTTCTGAAAAACCCACTGAAAGAAGTGCAAGGTGGTGCTTAAGCATCTCCTTCTCACCTTTTGGGCGAGGTAGTGCTATCTGCAGCTCTCCCACATGCCCTTGCATGGGTTTTCTTTGTGCATTTGTTTTTGGGTACAGGCATGATCTTACCCCTCTCACTTATGTTCTCGAACATCAATATACCTGACAGTTGAGCAGTACTAAATCCAGAGCGTCTGCTTGGCCATCTCAGGTATGAAATTATGAAGGCAGTAAGAGAAAGCTCTTTTGCACTGAGATTTCCAAACTGTTCTGTAATGCAGGAACTGGTGAAGGGGATGTTTTTGTTATGGAGCCACTGACATGGCTGAGGCATTAAATTATCCTCCCTAAGGAAAACTTTAGCAGTCCTTGGTGTATGAAAGGAATATGTAGGCTATGTAACTAACCAGATCAGGGAATAAGATTGTCAGTGCTCCATCCTAAGCACTACGACTCCTTTCAAGTTCTTATATTTCTGAAGCCTCATAGATTTCAAAATCTTTGCTTGTGATGGTTTATTTGAAACCTCATGTTGCTGTGCAGACCACTACAGGAGAGAAAGTGAAAAAATTCTCCATCAGGTCATGTCCACCCACAAATTCCAAAGTGCTCTTATAAAAAAAGTCAACAGTGTTGAGTCCTTCAGTAATTTCTAATGTGATTCTGTTTTCTCTTTTCACTCGGAAAACTTTATTTCACATTTGTGAGTTATAAAAATTATACTTTATCATCTCTTTGCTCAGATTCCTACTGCACGTTACTATTTTTTCCTATGTTTTACAGAGAGAATTCCTTTCATTGAAAGCTGCCTACATTGCTTTTCATTTTCTTTAACTTGCTATTTCCACTGTCATAATATTTTTCAGGAAAATAAAATTAATTTTTTATTTTATCTATTCCCAGATAGATATTACTTGGGAAAAAAAATAAATGTATAAGTCGTTTGGATTTATATCCTGTTACTTAAACCCTAATGCTTGAGCCTGGAGACAAGATGGAGATAAAATTGGAAAATCCAAGCCAGACCACTGTCCAGACTCAGCTGCTTTGAATACTGCAGACATTTTGGATTTTACGAAAAAAAAAAATTAACCCCCCCCCAGTTTCACAAGTGACAAGGAAATAAATAGCAAATTTAACAATATATCAGCAGAGAGGTGTCTGGTTCTAGATGTGGTGATAAGTAGTAAGTAGACAGGCCTCTAACAACAATTTGTCTGCAACATGCAAACAGACTAGTGTGCCTCCAGTTAATACCAAGATTACCCTAGGGAATGATGTGTCTATTAGATGGGGGCAGAATACCATAAATGTGAAGGTATTTCTTACAGTGATGGAGAATGATCAGTGTGACCCTCCTGGGGGCCCCTGGAGCATGAATGTGGGAGGAAGAGGAGGAGGAAGAATGCAGGGCAGTGTAGGCAGTGATAAATACAGCCCATCTGTATTTATCTCCTAAGAATGTGTGCTTATTTCTGTGTGACACAGAGAGTAGGGAAGCCAGAGATTTTTACCTTAATGTGTTATGGATGATGCACTGAAGTTTGAAGACACATGGGGAAACCAGAAAGGAAAGGAAAGTGCTATTTAATTACTCAGAGGGTCAATGTAAGAGATAAATTAGTCTGAGAAACCAGGACAAGTAAATGACTGGGTGCTCAAGAGGAAGTGCTGGTGAGCACTATACAAATGATCAGGGAGATAGGTAAGATTTCTGAGAGGTTTCGGGAAGCACGACCCTCTCCTGCTTGCCTGGGGTGCTGGGCAGAGCCAATTGTTCGCATACCCTATGGTCTGAAGCACCAACAAGAGTAGGGTTCCATGGCACTTCATGTGGGCACTGGCTGACAATCCCAGATGTCCACAGTGGTTTGCTTTTGAGCTTCAGTGGAGGATTTAAAATTCCCCGAAAGTCTGTACAAAGTAATACGTTATGGCTTTTATTGTTAGGTTTTATGTGTGACCTTTGGGGAAAAGGTGATAGTGCCATTTATGTTGCATGGAAGAAAACATTTACTTAAAATATTTTGGTGTTCTGCCTGCTAGTCTAGAAATGTCAGGAATGTCAAGTCTGATCTTCCTTATTTGTAGAGCAGAGAATGACTTAGTTGTGACAAGTGCAGCAGTGAGGGTATTTAAACTGTATTGAAAGAACAGTGTATCTCAAAATGTACAGTTTCTGTAATATTAAAAAAAGAAATAAAAAATCAAAGCATTATGGAATATGTATTTCCTATGTCAATCAAATGTCACTTCCTCAATTATATCATTATACAACCATCACTACTGATTTCCAAATCGAAATTGAGACTTTCAGGGTACACTGAATGTGAACTTTGAAGAGAAAGAACTAGTGAAAAAGCTTTTTTCTCTTCTATAAAGGGGTTAAACACTGGGTTTTGTGACGATAAAGCATCACAGATTCACATTTTCCCCCTCTTCTTTAGTTAATTCAAAAATAAAATTCTATATCTTCTGCCTTACTTACAGAATTTTCCAGATTTGTCAGTCATATGTTAAAATTTCTTCCCACGTCTTATTTTAGATACCAACTTTCATTAACTGGAGTTTTGAGCATTCTCTCTCTTTTTTTTTTTTTTTTTTTTTTTTTTTTTTAAAGCAGTTGGTTTGTTGCCTGCAAAGCTGGGTTTGCTTTCTTCATCATAATACTTCAACTTAATTTTGTTTAGTAGATAATTTGCCTTCATGGTGTCAAATCTGTCTTCTTCTGGTTGGCTGTTTTTTAAAAGAATTGTTTTGATTTTTTTCTAATATATTTCTTGGTCATTCTCAGATTACTGCTGTTAAAAATCAGTTCCAACTGCAAACTGAGAAATTTAAGGACTCCTGTATTTCCCCAAACATTCCTCCTTGGAAATTAATTACATGGAATTAATGTCCGTCACTAATTGGCTTACCATAAATTTGCCCTCTAGCTCTATTTAGTGGACTATCAACAGCTCCTGGTTTTTTCATTAAGCAATGGGGTGTCCTTAACTGAAATGAAACCTTGTCCACAGAATCTTATAATAACAGAATCTTCCTGCTTGGAAAGGATACTTCTCATCTTCTCTTTGTCTAGAATGTAGCATGGACTCACAGGACTGCATTTAACAAAGAATACCCTTGTTCTTCTGGCACAACACCAAAGTTGTTAAGAAAGAGAATGCACAAGGTATCATGTGATCTGTTCGTTTGTTTTGAAAGAACATTGTATCTTTTTTTTGGGTAAGCAGATAAACTGAGCACCCAAGTGCATAAAGTGAAGTTGATTACAACTGGCAAAGCCCTGCATCTTGGACTTCCTGAGGTCTTTTCCAGAGAAAGCCTGGAGTACAATCTTCTGTTTTTGGAGACAGCTCAAGATTCCTCCCTCCTCTCTCTTCCCCTCTCCCTGCTGCCATCCTTTCCCTGCAGCAGCAGGGGACACAAATATTTCATGTTAAAGTGGTTTGGGTAGGTTTGAGCAATGGTCACATCTAGAAATCCTAAAAGGATGATGAATGTTAGAATAAATTACCATTTACATAGAAATCTATTTTAAAAAACTAAAGAATGGTCCAGCTGGATGGTTTAATTGTTAAAAAATGTCTGAGTTAATCACATTTATCTGAAAATGAATATCACAGACTTGATGTCCAGAACTGTCTATAGCTTCAGGAACAACCCTGTGCAGAGCGCTCCATTCTGGCCTGTAACTCTCGCTGCCTGAGAGTGATGGGTCCTGGCCCTCAGTAGTGACATAAAAGGGCATGTTACATGGTCTTCTGATCACTAGTCTGCTCAGGCCTATGCTGGAGAAAGCTGGTACGGCCCGTGCTTGGAGTACCTAGTGTGCACTGCAGACTCCTGCCAGGGACCCATACACTGACATTAGCTAGATGTCTTGCACCATGGAAGCAGAAATTGTAATTCTGCAAAGCTTGCAGTGCTTCTTTGAAGTTGGATGAATTAAGTTTGAAGTTTGTTTTGGGTTGATGGAGCAGTGTAAGTTGACTGTACCGTGGGTCAGGACCACAAGGGCAATGTTTCATTCCTGGCTGGGAGAGGCATAGGTAACCTGCCCTAACTGAACGGCTAAGAATAGTGGTTTTTGTTCATCATTAATTACTTTCCTTCTGCAAAGTTACATGCCAGGACAGTATATTAATGGATGGTAAATAATCTTTCATATAATAATAAGAATTTTTACATGAGAATAATTAAACATAATAATGTTTTTTATATGCAAATTTTAAAACCCCCAAGCAAACAAAAACAAAAGGATCAAAAGAATCTACAAGTTTCCTGTCTCCTATTATACACAGCTGAAAACCTATCAGTGTAAAAACTTCAATCTGAATTATCCCAGTTGGCATGTTGGGTTCAAGATCCCTGCCTGTTTTCCCGGAGCTGAGGTACTTTGGACTTTTGTTCAATTTGGGAAAATGAGTGAGGAATAGTATTCTTGTAGGTGTTTACAGATCAGACCCCACTGTTGGTGATTAATTACCAAAAAATAGTATACTCCTTGCAAGGCAGCTTAGCTACTCTATTCCTTGATCTCTGTTGTCTTTGCTTGTCACTTGTCTTTAAACTCTACAAAGACAAGTTTCAGAAGGCTGATTTATGCTCTTAAAGTGAGTTACTCTCTTTTTCCCTGTCATACAGACTTTACCTGATTTGTTACTTACTTCTCTAAACAAGTCCAGACGGGGCTTTCTGAGGTAAACATGAATGGCACAGTCATACAAGCAGGGATCAAATACTTGCTACCAAAAATCCCCATGTCATATAAAATGAAAGAGTGAGGGGAAATAAAAACCTTGAATAATTATAATAACTGTCTAACTGTAAAAGCCAGAATGCATCCAGCCTGCACAGAAAGAAAAGATGCTGGTATTTTGTCTAAGACAAAGATGCTTGACAAATCCCACATCATACTGGATGCCACATCTGTGTGCAATCTTCTGCAAACCCCTTTTCCACCACACTTTGAGATTACTTTGCAGACATTTATGGAGTGAAGGATCAGCTGTGGATAGCAGGGGAGGGCTTGCTAGCAGTATTGCCCTGTGACTCTTTCAAACTGCTTCCAGGAATGGTGGGAAGCTCTGAAACAGGGTGCTTCTGGGCTGCAAGTGAGCTTAAGCAGAACAACTCTAGGTCATCCAACCTGGCCCACACTGGGGCAAAGTCTGGGTTCAGTCCTGAGTCGGATGGTCAGTGAGACAGAACACAGGCTCTGAGTTAGGTGCTGACAATGGGCTTGTTTCCTTCTGAAAAGAAACATGGGTTTGCCTACTATCTCTATAATCTCAGTAGAATAAATTTTACTTCCTTTGTGCTCCAACAAGTGCAAGATGCGTGTATTTTTTTCCATTACAACTTGCAAACACAGAGCCAGCTGGCTTTGTTACTCCGCAGACATTGCCTAGGAACAGTGGACCTCAGGGCTGGCACGTGGAAGGTGGAAAGGAATTCATTGAAGTGTAAATAATAGGATGAGAAAGAAGTCAGGAACTTTGGTAATGGTTCTTCAAGAGTTAGAAAGTCTTAGATACAGAAGAGACCTTGAAAACACATGCAACCCATTACATGGATGTATGAAACCTCATTTTTCAGCTCTCAGAGTAGGATTAATGGGGTAGAATGTCAGTGAAAAACAAAAACTGCCATTAAAGGAAATATAGGAGTATTACCTGGCTTCCATGGTATCATTTCACGGACACTTAGTCATCTATTGACCTGCACAGAAAAGCAAAATCACTTAGGGCTGGCTCCAAAGGAAACTGATCTTACAGCAGAACTTCACTAGTAAAATATGAAATGGACATCAAGTCAGCTCCCTTGGCTGCCTGAATGACATGGTTCCTGGGAGGTATGGAGGGCTTTTCTGAGAACCTGAAATATCCATTTTGAAGGATGACTGTTTAAAAACCTCTTCTGATCCCTCCAGACAGAAAGAGATCATAGGTGCTTAAAGCTGGACAAGAAAAAATAATTATGACACAAAGCTGAAGTGCTAAGTAGGCTTGACTTTTCTTTTCTGTAGTGACAGTAAGATCTTCAAATATATTTCTTTAGACATTCACAGCCAATTTCCATTACATTAACCAGAATCTCCAGGGCAGTGTCTGTAGATTTTGATCTGTAACGTTCTAAATACAATTTATTTAAATTCTGACTAAAACCCCTTGAAATATTAAATTGATTTAAGAAAATCCTACTTCTTGGAAGAACAGTAATATGTGCTGAGGTTCCTTGTCTATTAAGCAGTCTTTGCCTTTGCTGCTGCATATATCACCGTCATCCTGTGAAATTCTGCAGTACTGTTATCACCTACTCAGAACAAAAACTATCTTTTATAACCTCTTCAAATGCAATGAAATTACATAGTGGTCTCTCTCTCTCTCTAGAAAGACTTTTTTTTAATTTTTTTTTCCAAAAGATTCCTGTACTGCTGCTAGTCAAAACATAGTTGTGGCAATTAGCAGTGATTCTAATCCTCCCACAAGTGAGTTGCGCTACTGTACTAATGTCCTCTTCAGTTGGTATGATTTTGATATATTGTGCAGACATTGATCTGACTGTCAATAAATAGTAAATTATTTATTGTAGGGTGTAGCTATGTGAGTGAACCAAACTCCATCAAACTTTTGGAAAAGAACTTAATTCTGATCTGTTTTTCAAGGCATTTGAAAAATGCCTTGAAAAATGGTTGTAAGCCATATATGCACAAATCACTGGTTATAACCTTTCAAGTTTGCAGTAAATCATTAATTTCAGGGAGACAGGCAAAGGTAAGAAAGCATAAAAGTGCTTTTTTCCTTAAATTAACCCTTACTTTGATACTTCAGTAGTGTTTGCTACATGACAGAGCATGAAGACTACACAGAGACTTTCAGTGACATTTATTCCTGTCATCCCTGCAAACTAACTTACATATGAAAGGTGAAAATCAGAAATATTACAAAAGAAGATCTAATGAAAAGGATCCTGGATTCTAAAGACTGCAGATAGTTTTGGGTTTAAAATTCCCCAAGTATTTTTGTTAAAGGCTTAGGCATAATCCTGTCTGGCTTTGTTATGTAGAGAGTGGATCAAAGGTGCAGACTTGTTAGCCTTTTCTGAATTTCAACCCTCCTGGGGATTAGTTTCCTAGGGATGTCCTAAAAGTTTTCCTCTCAAACACAATAACAGAGGAGCTGTTCACAGGGACTGAGAATTCTCAGTTTATACAAGCACACTTTAAAGAGCCAATTCATTTGAGTGCAAAATACAGTACCTTAGGTTAAGCATGTCTCCCTTGTTATCATTACCAAATGCACATTACACAAAACACATTATCAGGCTAGACAGAGGGGTATTTGAATTTTTTTAAGAGATAAAATGAAGACCAAACACATTCCAACATCTGTGATGCCTCCTTTCTTCCTCCAATGCACATCAAAAACTGCTTCTATGAAATTTTACATGGGCTGTTGGTTGTACTGTACAGATCAGCCATTGCCATTGTAATGCATTGGTGAGGAAAGCAAACATATGTAATATATGGTAAAAAATGCACAGCAGATGAAAATAATAAAAAAATTATCAGAGAATAATATTTCATGCTTTCACAGCGAGATTTCTACCCCACAGATATATTCTAATGATACCATATAAACTGTGCAATGGTTATGAGGAACTTTTTTCCTATTTTTTTAAATAACACCATACCAAGGAACTGTACAGACAATTCACAGGCTGTACTGTGGGTTTCTGAAGATAGGATAGCAATCCATTCTTCTGTGTGTTCTTGTTATATTATTTTTTTCTTCCCCATGACTAGTCAATTTACACTATTCTACACGTCTTACTGCTTATGACAGATTTTGTCACAATCTACTACACTTCTAGGATTTTGTTGTAAGGAAGTGTTAAAGAACATCTTTCAGTTACATCAAGAGATAACTGACTCCTTCTTGAGCTGGGAGGGCTGATACTGGGAGACGCAGAGTGCCCCTAATGCTCTGAAGCATTTCAGGCTCTTTCAAATAACTAGGGAGATGTGGCCCAGATGTGATCATCATTGCTCCCCCTGAGTATGACCATAGCCACATTGATTTCATGATACTACATCTGTGAATAACTACTTGACAGGATAGATGAAGTTTTAACAGGCAATTAGGAAACTATCCTAGAAAAGGTTTTTCTTGGGGGAAAAGCTTTGATTATCACAGAAACTGACAATACAACTCTGGCAGAGCACATTTAGAACATGAAAAGAAGATAATAAGTCATTTTTAATAATGCCTTTTGATAATTTAGCTATAAAATAAACACAGTAGAGTATCATAAGACATACAGTGTGCTCCCACTATTTATGTCACAAAACTATATAAAAGCCATGCAAACATGAAAAAGGAAACAGATAATTTTTTGAAAGTGCAGAATGAAAGTTCAGTTCATCTGAAATCTATACCAGCCCAGTGTTACTTCTGTAACTCACTTCAGTAGTTTTTGTTCAAAATATTACTGTTTCTTATAAAAACAAAGCTCAGAGTTTTTGGCTAGCTCTGTTCTCAAGCTGATCGACAAGAATTTTGAAGTGACTCTTTGGCTAGAGATGCTGTAAAAAAAGCTTTGTATTGATATAAGATGAGGAGGCTTATCAAGTGACATGGGGCCATCTGTGATGGGCCAAGTGATGAATGGGGTTTAGGAGTCAAAGGGGGGCAGAACAGTAGAGTCAGGAGGACAGCTGTTAGCTATGCCATGTTTCTGAGGTCGCCTCACCACCAGCACAGGGTACCGGGAGAAGTGACTGGGGACCACATATACCCTATTGGAGTCTGTCTCTCCACAGTGACAGCAGAGGGAATGGATGAGTAACTCTGTCTTAGTGGATGTTAATTTCATTAATTTTCTCCTCCTCTTGAAGCAGGTGAGAAGCTTGTTGATGACACTATTAAATACAAACATTTTGTCTAATGGATTCCCTGATAACATTTTTCTGTGTTTTCCATTTTCCATTCCCCTGAGATGCTAGGGCATCTCTCACCAATGATCAAAGTTTTGTCTTCTCAAGTAAGCGTAACTACTGAGTTTTTCTTGAGGTAACATTTAGGCGACTTCTTCCATAGCCCTCACTGCATAGTAAATGTGTCTTAGAGGCAGAAATGTCATGGATTTTATTTGATGAAATACAAACGAGAACAAAACACTTAGGTCTGTGGTAATATTGACCTTATATTCAGTTTTTTAGCAGAGTAAATTTGTGATTTCAGTACTCAGTCCTTTGTTACATAAAAAAAAAGATCATCTGAGATTTGCTAATTGTTCTTTTCTGCTTAAAATGCTATTGTAATTTTTCTTCTTAATATGATCAGAATCACTGATTTCAGTAAAGGCCACTATATGTATTACCTTTCCTGCCCCATCTTATATTATTAAAATTTTTTTTCTAAAAATGATGCACTGAATATGTTTCTCCATATTTGTCAAATATTTTTGCACAAATATTTTCGCACAAATATTTTCATTAGTATTTATGCTTCTTTCCCCAATATTTCTTTCTTAGTTTTATTTCATGGTCAGCCTGCTTTTTTTTCTAATACATTTGATACCATTTTAAGTCTTTCTTCTTGAATTCATTGATTTGATGAGAGCTCGTACACACTGAAGTTAAAAACAGACCTCTGAAGTACCAGAAATTTAACATTTTTTCCTGTCACTGCTGCTTAATATACTTTCGTTCATCCACAATTGCCATTTGTAATTACCTAACACTCAGACTTACAGAAATTCTCAGTTTACTTAATAATTTCACAGTTCATTATTTTTAAATACAGTAGGTGGCCTATCAATCTAGTGCTCTATAATTGATTCACTCTGTGCTATGTTTTCACTCCCAGTTCATGCGGACAATACCATCAATCAGAACTAAATAGCAGAGCAGCGACTGAGGTGAGTGTATGTGTGCGTGAGGGCAGTGCATTGCTGGTGGATGCCGCAGGAATCCTTATTACATACAGTTGTATCCAGTATATAAAATTATGATAGGAAGAACAAAAGAGGCCAGTTAGGAAGAGCAGATATCTCCCTGTAATTCTGAATGCCTTCTAATATGTAAGCAAATATGTCTAGCAATCTAGGTCTCAGGCTTATACAACATATGAAGTTTGTTGTTATTAGTGAACTGCCACAGCTTCAGAATGCCTCTAAGTTTCCCTGGCAAGAGGCTGGCACCCAAGGGGCTGTAGGTCTGTGCTGCCTGGGGTTAACAAATTGTTGCTTCAGTGGCAATAATGAGCAAGTAGAAGATGCAGCTGCAGAGGATTCTGAATGAACGGGTGCATGAACATGTACTCTAAATTCTTGATCTGGGCCAGCAGCGGGTGCATTGTTTCATCTCCCAGAGGACATTGCAGGACTTTGCAGGCCAAACCAGCACCATCTAGGGAGCTCAGCAAACCCACTGAGAAACTATGTACTAGCTAGGTCCAAGGTCGGTCTGTCTGGTTGCTGAATCTGACCACTGATTTTGTCTGCTTGGCTGCCAGCAGTGTGGAAATTATGGCACTTAGACTTACAACACCAAAAGTGTTGCCTACATTGGAGCAGTGCAGTGGACATAATTGCAGTCCAGGGTGCTACCAGTTGCTATTCAGATTAGTTTTTGTTTTCTTTAATCCAAGATATTTTTTGTGCTTGCTGCTATATTATGGGTCTCCCGGTACTCCATCTGACAGACCTAGGTGTGTTTTGTGGCTTTCCTGATGATGCTTGTAAGAAGTAATTCCACAGACCCTCACTATATTTCTCCCAGCCATCACATATGGCTATAGACCAACCCAAACTGTTGTGGTGACCTAGCCAGTCAAGCAAGATGAATCTTGTGTCACTCCTCATTGACACATAATTTTTTTCTGTGGGAACCTCAGCAAGAGGAAGGTACCAAGAGGTCAAATCACAAATTACTGAGCATCCTGCAAGCCTTAGAAGTCTGAGTGTATAAGCTATGATAGATTGGCTCATTTTTGTCTTGTCTCTTATTGTAACACAGACAAAAAGGTGGAAAATTTCCAGTGTTCTTTGATTGATACACTTTTCTATATAAATTTCTAATGTATGTGTTATGTGATTTCATCTGTCACTAAGTCAAATAGATGAAATCTCTCTGGTTAAATATGTAATAAATATATATACTAGTTTCAACTAGTTTATTTGCCTTCTACTGTCTTGTCTAGAAAGTTCCTTCAACTCTCAAACTTTTAAGCAGTTTCAAACTGATATCTTTTTTCCCCCCTTGTTGCAGTCTAACTTGCCACACATTTGTTTCCTTTCCTGAACAAACACCAATATTTCTCCCTAAGGATATAGTAGTCTTAGTGCCAGAAGACCAAGAAAGAGTCCTGAAAAACTGTCAGATTCTGTATATGTAATAGTTGCACAGTCTGCAAAGGTATACAGGATTCACTTCTAGACCTATACCAGCCTGAAACAGAGAATTTTGCAGTTTTGAGATTGAGAGTCAAGCTTAAGATTTAAAGCATATAATTCCTAAAAAGCTACTTTATGTAGCATGGCCAGTTTTTATGACTTTCTGCATTGCTCCCTGTCCCCACAACTGTGCCCAAGACACGATAACCATAGAAGGGGCTGCCATCACTGTGGCTCCTCAGCTCAATGACAGGAAATATGCTGTCTCTGCTAGTGCCTGGTAGAGTAACAGAAGACTGGTCTCCATCCTGTGCTCTAGAGAATAAAACAAAGCAGAAACCTGGCAAGAACCCCAATTTCTCCAGGTTGCATTAGTGAGAAACACAAACACTGACTAATCTTTTTTTCAGAATTTTGGTACATTTCTTTCCTTTTTTCCAGTGTAGAGATGTCTGTCGGCACACATACACATATTCCTGTCCAAATAGAGATGCATATTCATAGGTTTATTCCTCTGTGAGAACTCTCTTGGCTCTAATACTCTCAAATCTTTGCTGATAAATATGATATTCCAGACTCTATAGATTATATCTATCATGTGATGCAATCCATCATTCTGTCTATTTCTAAATCTCACTTTAAATGCCAATAATTAAAATTAAAAAAAGGTTATTCTTTCCCCCCCCCCCCCATCTCCTTGAATTAGGAATGTTAATGTTGTCTGTGCAACAAAACCCAACCCCAAAATTTTGGGTTTCATTCTGCACTGTTTAGCATAGCAGTTTGGGAAGGCAAACAGAAAAATGACAAATCTCTTACCTGGTTTGTTCATACATAATACTCCAACAAAAGGTGACCTTTACGAAAGAATGATTACAGGGTAAGAAATGCTTTTCTTCCTTTACATGATAAAATAAAGTTTATCATTCTATTTCCACTTTAGAACCCGTTTCAAGAAGTAATGTTCATTTGAAAAGAAGACATATCATTGGTGTGGAATAAGCTAACACATCCAACTGTGTCTAACAGAAATCCTTTTTCAGACCTGCATCTTGGCAATATCACCTTGTATAGCTTGCAGCTTTGTGTTTAAACAAATGTAGAAATCAAGCTAACTTAGAAGGGGAAAGATCAGTAATCTGCCTTGTCTGACCTTTTTCTTTTGTGCTAAATACTTATTTGTCTCTGCTCAAAGTAGATTTTCTATCAGTGCTTTGAATTAAATCTGTGGTATTGATTTTTTCTTTTTTTCTTCTTGAGAAAGGATATGTCCTTAGGAATCTGATAGGACTTTCTTTTGCCACTGTGGTTGGTATATTTCTGTGGTCAAATGTGAGCTTTCCAGTTTGCCTGTAATTAGTCCCTGTTTGGCTGATTGCTAGCGTTTCTTTCAGAGTAGTCTCATGCATAGTTTCTTGTTTGCATACTCCTAGCTTTTGATTTACAGACAGATGGAACATCAGCTTTTTTGGTGTCAATTATAATACTCAAAATAAGGTACCAGATCAGATTAGTTATCCAGTGACCTGCTCCTAGAAAGGGTAATTTTCAGACATTTCAGAGATGAGTGTAAGAATTTACACTCCCATGTGATGGATGCATACAAAACAACTTCTTTAAAGTGGAAATTTCTCTCTACAGAGAGAGAGAGAGAGAGAGAGAATAGTTGATTATAGTCTTGAATAGTCTTGAACACTTGGAGTTGGTGTCCTCCAAGTTATTTTAAATCAGTGTAAGGTTAGCTTTGAGTCACCTTGACCCCAACAGAGACACAGGTCCTGAAATATTTCAGTCTTACTCAATGCTGAATATTCTTTGTGGATATGGGCCTAGTGGAGGGTGGGAGTAAGAGTTCCATCTGGTACCAATACATTTACATATGTATGTAAGTACATGCTTTTATAGGAGGGCATAAGCAAGAGCAATTCCATATTCCCCAGGATGCATGTTTCCCTGAAAGTATATACAGGGATAAACTCGGAGTTACATATGCTTGACTTTCTTTAATTCCCTTCAGTGGCTGGGGATGGAGTCACTGAGCATCCACTGCTCATCAATCATAGGCCATCCTTTTGCCCCAGGAAGAAGAGCTCACCCATGGCCTTTTGGGGTCAGTTGAAATTGTGGGTGCCCCTGCCTGGAAGTGACAGATGCCTAGCCCTAATTTGCGAGTGAACTATCACTTTGTAGTCTATTTCTTCATTTTTTCCTTCTGTCCTCTGTCTGTCATCTCAAGGTCCTAATTCCAGAAGGCAAACAGTTCCTGAAACACCTGCAGTCTGATGCAAAAGGAACTGTCACCTAAATGAGAATCAGAAGACTCCTCCACAAACTAATCCAGCCTCTGGGAGCAGGTGTCCATAAAATCATCCACACTTCCTCGTAGATATCAAATGCAAGTGTATTTATCCTCCCAGACAGAGATGCCCCGTTACTTTACTCATCCATGCAGATAATGATGAAGCACTAGAAGAGACAGATAGTCACAATAAATAAGGGTCCAGATCCTCCCTGGAAGTAATCTGGTCCCGTTCCTTTGAGATCAATGTGGTGAAAAAATTTTATGCTAGCGGAGAGTCTGGTCTGTAAGAACAAGCAGCAATATGGATACAGCTTTGCAGACTTCTTGACCAACAAAATATTATTTACTCCACAAGATGAGGTACTGCAGTCAAAAAATTGCATAATTTTATTAGCATTATCTTTCCATTTGGACTTCACTGGATTTAATATAATAAAATATGTCTTGGGCTGTGTAAAAAAGGGAAGCTGTAGTAGTGTACATCTTTAAACAATCACTTTCTATTATTGTTGTTACATTATCTGAATATTATCTTTTATGAATGTGTCTGCTTTGCTTGTTTGAAGTAGTTATTTTTATTAAAAGGTTTTACATTGGCTTAGGAAATGTATTTTTTGTGCATGTTTTTTTTTTCCTAAGAAGTGAGATCTCCATGAAGTTAAACATGAAAATTGTATTTTTACATTGGCTAAAAGTGATTTTCATAGAGAAGAGACATTTCCTTCTAACTACATGCCACAATCTGATTCATCATTTGCTTTTGTAGTTCTAGCAACAAAAGGCTTTTCTGAATAGTTTTTTTCTTTTTCTTTCTTTTTTTTAGTGACGATTTCATATTTTTTTCTATTCCTGCTGGTTAAGTATGATTTCCTAAATTGTACCTTTTAGGTACATCATTTTCAGAATACCTCCTAAGTGTTTTGAGTCCAGTTCTGCCTTTTGTTTCAGATTTTGATTTCCTCTTAGTATTGTTACTGCTGTTATTATTATCTCTGAAAGTGTCTGGGATGCTCAGTGTTCAGAAATGAAAAAGGTTAAATATCTTGCAGCCTGAAGACCAGATTTTCTTGGCTTTTTCTTTAAACTGGTATTTTTTTATCCCTCATGGGATAATATGTTTTCAAAATAAATGCAATATTTTACTGGTATTTTACACAGTATTTTGCGGGAAAATGTCATTTCTGTGCTCATGCTCTGGGCCAGCTGGATACTCCTCAGGAGTGAAGGGGAAGCCGTGTATTCGTGGTGAGCATAGCCCTTGGCCTCAGCTAATCACCAGACTGCCGACTGGGGGGATATGTGCTTTTGCACAGGAGACAAAGCCTCAGGTATCTGCCTGAATGTGGGCTAAGGCTCGGTGTGCAGAGCTGCACTTACCTCTGCCTCCCCGTGGCTGTATGAATCTACCTACAGCCTGTCTGTGGCTAGCCCAGGTGAAAGAGGCCCAATTCTGCTTAATTGAAAACTATGGTCTGTCAATTGATTTTGGAAGGTGGAACTGTGCAGGTAATTCAAGCTGAAAGGCTAAGTGTATCTTGGCTTTAGGAGTCGCCTGAAGGGATGAGTGATGCATGAGTCTCCACTGGGGAGGGCCCAGGTCTCCATCATGTCTCACGTAACTGCTGGTGCAATGCTTGGGAGTGTGAAGAGGAAAATGTACTACTCTAGTCATGTGCTGTCCTGACCCAGCTTTTCCTTGCAATTTAAGCATGATTCATTGCATATACAAATGAGAACCAGTCATTTGGAGCTTTTGTGCTTTCTGTGTTTGTCAAATTATATCAGAGACAGTTGTACTCCGAGCAAGGCAAATGCCTGAAGGTTGTAAGCTTTATTTACAGAAGAAAAACAGTGTCTTAAAGCACTGAAAAATACTCTGAGCTTTGTTTTTTTTTTTTAAAAATAGCTACAGACTAAGCAAAGATCTATGTAGACTTCATTTCAACTGTTTTAACAGATTTCTGCAATGAACACCTTGCTAATTATACAGTAGTTATCCAGCATTAATGAAGTTATACACAGATAATGAGATTTGCAACATTAACTTTTAATCTTATTTTCTGTAATGATTTTTCTTCCCTAATGGAAACACATGCTTACCTAAGCAGGTTTTTTGACCATTATTTTATAATTAAACTATGGGTTTCTCTTGTTGTAACTCCAGCCTGAGCAGGCACTAGTACATCTGGAAAGAGTGGATGTATTCTTAAAGCTCTTTTAAATTTCTAACCTTGAATAATTTGTCTCTGATGCTTTTCTTAATTATAATCCATTCAGAATAAAAGAGGATGAATTTTTCCCCTTGAGCAAAGCCAGGATAAATTCTAACATATCTGCTCTATATAAAGATTTCTTTTTCATTCTGCCAAAGCGAATACTGCATCCTAAACTACTTCATCGTTCATTAGTGTACAATTAGGCCCGAATTCAGTGATATGTGTTGCCTGCTTTGAGCCATTCTGGTGATGCAAAGCAGCTGTAAACTCATTTAACAGCCTGGTTAATCCAGGTTTACAGCTGTTTTGTGTGGCTGGCTAGGAGCAATGTGTCTAGGGTGTACTGGTAAATCTGGCCTGTCAAAAAAGAAAGAACTTGCAGTATTATTTTATCGCTTTTCAAACTGTCTCTGTCATAAAAGAGCTTTCACAAGTTTTCATTTGGTAAGGCCTAGTCCTTCACTTCATTGCATAGCTTTATTACATTTTCTAATTACAAGATAGGAAAAAACATGTCACATAACTAGAGTTTAAATAAGCAATGTATTAGAGAAATATATGGCAGTATAATGTATGGATTAGGAATTATTCATAATTACAGAGAAATTATATATGTCAGAGAGAATATGTCATGAGACAGAAAAAGAAAGATTTTCCCAGTGTAGCAGCAATCTCCATGCCTGGCAATCAATGAGAGCCTCCTCTTAACTCTAGGAGCCACAGCCTCCAAGCAGGTGCTAGCTCGTTTAGATGGTGCAGAAACATGGAGGTAATTAGATGATCAGAATACACCATAAGGACTGCATCTTTTCAGACAGGGTTTATCATACTTCTTCTGCCAGAAAAGGCTGTCTGCACAGCTCCTGAAAGGGATGATGCCTTTCCACTTGAAATGCCCTTCTTCATCCATCAAGAACCCTTAAGGAAAGCCACCCTAAGATCAGGTGAAAGAGGGTTTCAGTAACTGTCTCTAATCTGACAGGAAATCCCACTGTGCTGATATAAAAAAAAAATTGTTAGGAGAAGCTTTACCCCTGCCATGGCAACATCAGGCTGGACAATGTTGTTGGTAGGCTGAATTTACATAAACCCCTCCAAAACATGACCAGATTGAAAGACAATCACAATCCAATTTCTACTGAAACCAACTAAGTTCTGCCTTTTCATGTTTTCCCTTTCTTTCTTTGTCCTTCTGTGCTTGGTCAGGGCTTTCCATGCCGAGTTCCTTGCCCTTCTTGCCATACCATTTATAGACCTTATTCTCCATCTCAGTCTAGTTGATTCCCCTCTTAGCAGGAAAATACATCGAAGTGAAATATGAGCATATCTTAATCCAAATCTGATTCAGAACAAGCCATCAAAAATTTAAGTTTTTTTTCAGAATTAAATTATTTAAAATCAAGGGGAACTGGCAATAAGAAGTGCATCTGGCTCAGCTTGACCTTGATTTCACTATACCTAGTCTTCTTCAATGCCTATTTGCAATGTGGTTCTTGGTTTCCTTTCCCTTCTGTTCCCATTTCTGAGTTTAGTTGAAAGTCTGGTGACTCATCAGAGCAAGTCACCAGCTATAGCAAACTCTGGTGCATGAGGGAGATGCAGATCAAACAAAAAGCTTGGCTCATTGGGGAGGATGAAGAAGAGTATTTTCTGTCAGCAAGTGCTAACAGGTACAATGCTGGTCTAACTGGATGCAGAAATTAATGTAAACATAAAATATTTAATTTAGATTCTCATCATGGGAAAATGCCATAAAAATTGATGTTTCCCTGGAGATATATTGATTTACATAGTCTATTTTCCCAGTAGAGAAATCTTTCTGTAACAATTGTTTCCATCAGCCCTTCCATGAGTTTTGCAATGAACAAACAGCTCTAAAATAGAATTGTTTTTTATTTCCAATTAAGGTAAAATAGAGAACTAAACCATGAAAATATTCAATATTGTCTCTCTTTTGCTATCTCTTTGTGTCCAAGCTTATGTAGCGGTGGTGTGAACTGGACTGAAACCTATGGAATTCCACACTTAGCCAATGCATGCCACTTGTAGTGGAAAGGACTTGCAGTAGGTTATCTCAAGTGATGCAGGGCTATAAAGTCAGATTAGACTGAAGTCATGCTGTCCTCCTGTTTCTCAGTGTGCAAACAGACGGAGAGGAAGACAGCCACTGACAGCACAAGTCATCTGTCTCCACGCACCAGCAAGCAAGCGGCAGTAAGGACAGCAGGCAGTTAGGAAAGAGGAGGTTTTCTCCCGGCGGATCAGACCAGAGCTGACATCTGGTAAGAGATGGAGCACTGTCAAACAGAGGACCATGCAGCTGCCCATTGCCAGTGGCATCCTCAGCTTGCATTTCTGGCTATGCTATTATCCCACCGCAGCCAGAGACCATGAATGTCTAAGGGAAATGGAGGGGAAAAGGGAGAAAAAAAAATGTTTACAGTGTTAAGAACTAAAATGAATGGTTTTGTGCCGATCACCTTTTCCAGAGCCATAGGGCTGAAGGGCCAATCAAAGTATCCCATAGGAAAGTCTCATGGAAAGTGCATCCCCAACTGTAACCAATTATACCATGGCTGCCAGGAAGGTAATTTGGCACCATCTTGTGCTTTTGTTCCTCAGCTGCCTTTTGAGATTCACCAGCTGCAGCACTATTACCATGCAATTCTTCTTCAGGCCAATAAAAATCATAACCATTTTCATTTTTCAGTAATTACACTGCCATCAGTGTTTCTTCCAGTGCCTTTTAACCTTGCTGAACCATTTTTTTTTTGGCTGCAAGTGCTCAATTACCTCTCTACACCTCTACCAAACATGTAACTAGCCTTACTATTTTCTCTATCCTGAATATTTTCTCTATTTTCCTTTTTATTCGATTAGGTGTCATTAAAACAGATCTAAGCATAAAATACAGTGAGAAAAGGAAATCTTCTCTGGATCCATATGTAAATTTCATTGACAACCAGGTAGTTTGTCTAAAAAAAGATGTTCTCTAAATTCAATTTGAAATAAAAGATCGACACATCTCTTTACATTGAAGAACTACTTTTCTGGCAGCTCTTCAGAGTGGCTAGTTCCTATCATGCATTATAATGCAAAGGATGCATTCCTGATTGAAAGTTTGTAAGAGAGAAAGAATTCAAACAATTCTTTTACACTATGTCACAAATATTTGCCTCTTCATCTAACTTTCCTCTGGCAGACAGATCAGTCACTCATTGAAAAGCAGAGAGAAATTCTCCCTGTGGCCACTCCCACCTGAAACACATACATTTGTCCACCAGAAAATTCTACCTTCTTTCCCTTTTTTTTTGCCATAATGCTCTGCAAAACACTTCTTTGGCTCTCTTCCAGTACGAGCAAAAAAAAAAAAAGCATCTGGATACTTGGCTGTTTATGGAGAACAAGGTCCCCATCTGATTTGAATGCTGGTGGAGAAAGATGAAACTCTATGTGTCATACAACTGAATAAATGTCTTCCCAGACAGATTGAAAGAGAGTTATATTTTCACCAGTACTTTTAACAATGGAACAAGTGTGATACTTGGTCTCGCAAGGATTCTGGCACTTAGCCACAACATCCTTCCATTGGGAATGAAAAATATGGTTAACCTTGGCAACATTGTTATGTGTTAGTTGGTAAATAGGTGCACAAGTTCCATTAATACTATCAAAAGTAGTGGAGTGCAGTTGCACACTGGTAGACCTCATATGTCTGTCCTGTTTGAGGGGCAGTGTAGCTGTATGTGCTTGGCATGGCAATTCAGACACTTCTATGCTTTCCATATCCACAAAGGAGCAATTACTTTCTAAACATCTTTATGAAGACACCTTCTTCCAGGAAGAATTTTTCATGGAGGTGTCTCATCCCATTCCTTCCTTCTCCCTACCTCTAGCTGCTGTCTCCTACAAGATATGCAGCACTACTTACTCTGTATTTCACTCCAAAGATTATTTAACAGGTTGATACCGAGTCCCATGTCTGGAGAGTGGGACTGTCTTGCCCCAATGATGCTGACAGGCAAACTGGTGTGTTACAGAAGCAGTGCAAACCATTTAGTTTCCTCCAGGCAAGTATTCAGCAGAAGTGATGACAGGCCCAGGAAAAATGTTTCTGTGTCTGGAAGGTAAACGTTACATGCTTCCTGGGCGGCTCTCTCTGCCTCCCCACTTTGCACATGCCAAGGCTGTGTCACAGCCTGTTAAAACACAACAGCTCTGAAGAGTGTTTTGCTCTTCATTTTGCTGCATATTGAAAACATTTCATAAGCTGATATGTACCTGTTGTGTTTCCAAAAGCCAAAAAGAATCAAGGGTTTGTCTCTTGCAGTAAATGCAGAGAGAATTGTGTTTTCTTTTTTGCAGCTCTCGTAGTGGTTCTGGTGCTTCCTAAGTGAAAGAGAGGGGAATATTCCCCAAAAGGGGAGGTAAGGGCGGTATGTTGAGTTGTTTAAGGGTTGGCAATCAAAAGTTTTTGGTAATATTGAAAAAACCTTTACATGTTAATCTAATTTCTGTAGTACAGATTTGTCCCTGATGTCCTTTGTCTTGCTCTATGTCTGTCTCTTAGTGAGGGATGAGATTTCTGAAAATCATTATGACCAATAATGAAACCTTTGAAAAAGAACTGTTCTCTTTCTTACCAAATTATAAAAGTCAATTGTGTGGAGTTTTAGAGACTTCAAAAACTGTATGTCACAAGAGGAAGTACCAAGAACTGTACAGAGTGGGAAGATTGAATCCACAGAAAATCACAATGCAGTCAATAAATAAGTGATTGGTGGCATTGGGATCACGATACTCCCCAACACAACATACCATGTTCTGGAGAAGGATGAAAGGCACTAAGTAATTTCTAGGATGTTCTCATATGTTTGTTTTTATTTAATTCCAGAATTTTCCATAGCCATGGAGAACATTACATTTTCTCCATGCTAATAGCTGAAATAAAGGGTAACTAGAAGTTTCCAGTAAGGAATTCCTAGTTGTTAAAAGCATTAAATTTCCACCTTAAAGTTTATCTTGCAGTGTTTTTTTCAACTAATTATTCTTTGTATTATTAAGAAAAATGGTGTTAGACAGTTTTGGCATTTTCACCCTTTTAATGTCTCATTTGGCATAATTCTGTCTCATAATAATAACTTAGCCAATCTCTATATGTAAATGACTACTAACCCCCTAGTTACATTCGTCATTCTACTCTAATTTCCTTTGTAATTATGCTTATCTTGTGATATTAAGAAGCACAAATATGTTTGTAAATTTCTGTGTGGAATCATAACAAACAGACTCTGCATTTACCTTCCAGATAACATCTGTAGCTTGACACAAAGTGCTTGTCTGTTTGCCATCACCACTCGTATACTTATACCTTGCTTGGAGCCTGGCCCAAGGCCTGCTGATGTCAGTAGAATTAGAAAACTTTCTAATTATCCTCTTGATGACCTGTGTTATGATTCAAGAATGAGCAGCAAGGTATATTAAAATGATATTAAATGGATATTATATATTACTTCATACACCTTTGCATGCCCAGAGCTTTGCCCTGCATAGGGCTGCCATTTCTCCTTGCAGAATAAGACACTCCTTTTTCAACGGAGATTAGCAGATGCTCTGAAGACCTGAATAGATTAAAGCTTTAGTGCCTAGCTCCTCGCTCATACACACTACTAAAACTCTCCTGACATTGGTACCACCCAGAGATATTCCTTTTCTTGAGGATTTTAATTCCTTTACCCTCCTCCAGCTAGCCTGATTAATTAGTTTGCATTTTTCCATGCTTAAATCTAGTGGGCTGTGGGGTTTTTTGGTTGTTGGGGTTTTTTTTCATTTGTTGGTTTCTTTATTATTATTGTTTTCTGCTGTTTTATTCAGTATTGCTTGAGGAAAACTTTTCTTTGCCCTCACAGGAATCCAGGCAAGTAAGAATAGCATCTGTAATTCCTTTTAATGAATTTTACCATCATGAATCCTGTAAGGGAGTAAAGAAAGAAAAACATATGACTTATACTACTAACTTTCATCTAGACACAGTAAAGAAATTACTGTGTCATTGCTGATATTTAATACTGAAAAATATCTTTAACAATCTGTAAAACTGCCAGGCTAAACCAAATGAACTAGACACCATTTTTGCAGAGGAAGGTTATATTATCTATTATCTTAATGAAGGGAGATAAAATTCATGTAAAAGGGAAAGAACAAAGTTATTACCAAAGATAAGTAAATGAAACATTAAAATCTTCCTTGTTATGCTTCAGGTTTTGTAACAGTTTATATTATTAAAATGTACAGCATTTGGTGGAGTCCATAAAGCAGGCAGTGTTGTAGGCTTTTTTTCCTCTACAGGCTAGAGTGTTTTCTGCAGTAGTACACTCAGGTTTGTGCAGGAACTGTTAAAACAGTTACCATCAATACAGTTCTTACCTGGTCAATGTGTTATTGTAATGGCCCTTCTGTAATGTAGAAACACAGGAATACTATGAGAGGGCCTAGGGACAGCAGGTAAAGATTTCTATCTGTCCTGTCAGAGTACAGAAAGCACATATTATTATTTATTATCCGCTTGTTGGGTTTTTGTATTAATTTATAAATTGTTAGTACCTAAATTTACAGACATGTCTAAGATGATGTTAGTCCTTACGATAGCTTCTGTGGGCACGGAATTCTTGTGTGATCAGGTAATGTCACTTTGTCTCATGCAAAGCATTTGAAGAACAAGGTCTTCCATTGTCTTTTTGTTTCAGGTGTATTGATTATCTTCCTACAAGTGCAGGCAAAGGACAGCTAACAGGACAGAAGGGGAAAAGAGTATCTTTGATTCTAGACTGTTTTTTAGGTGAAGTAATAACATGCAGAGCCAGATTGTGGCCATCATGCTCAGTTGTTAAAGTCTTACATAAAGCTCTCGATATCAGTGAGAATTGCTTCATTAATGCAGCTGAAGCCTGGATCAAAGGGAGGGAGGGAGTGGGTGCCTCACACCATTTTTATGTGAATGTCTAATTTTGTTCCCAGGTTCAGTATCTAAAAGAAAGGGATCAACCCTTGAAAGTTTGCAACTGATCTAAGTGCACAACCCACAGAGAATAAATGTTGCACTTGTGTCAGAGCAGAAGTATTCATACTTGATATAAGAAAAAGGAAGGTAATGACAGCAGGGATCCATAGGAAGGCTACATAAACGATTTAAATGGCTTCTGACATGGAGAGAATACAAAGTATCAAATCTTACTTTTTTAATGAGCCCACATTGATAATTTCAATGATAATTATGTTGCAAATTTTGAGGAAGAATTCAAGTAACAGTCCCCAATCTAACACCTGCAGTTACAATCACTTGTATATGCAGGTACCTGATTGCATCTGTAAATCAAATAGTTAGATGTTTAAATTACTTCATCTGTGCCTGAAAAATTACAGATGCAAAAATGCAGTCCTTGCTGAGGGCCTGCTGGACATCTGGCCCTCCATTTCTCTTAGGTGCCTCTGATAAGGAAAAAAATTGCTCGATGTTATGAAAGCATATAAATTCTTTCTTTACAGTGACAAAGTAGCATAGACTCAAAAAACATGTTCAACATGACAAAAAAGAACACATGTGACATCTCTTAATATTTTTTATCAAATCTTTATCATACCTAATAGTTATGATTTCAAAGTGAAAGGGAGTGTGCAGAAATGCTAAGTAGAAGATATTATAATTATATTTTATCTACATATCTTTAGCTAGTTTTCCAACAGGAAAACTTAAATATTCACTAGCAAAATTCAGCCCATATTGAACAAGTCCGACTAACTTATTTGCACACCATGTACTGCAGCATGTACTGAAATTTAAGTTTAGAATTGTTTGGGTTGGAAGTGACCTTGAAGACCATATAGGTTCAGAACATTGAAAAGAATTCTTCTTACAATACCTTTTCATATCTTACCTAATGTTATTAATTTTTTTAAGAGAAAGAGAAATGTTATTTTTCTTCTTTATTATAAAATAGGTACAGGCATTTCCCTTATAATTCATCTTGTACATGAGTAGATTTCAAAACATAAGATGATCATTAAGAAAAAGCCATGACTATTAAAGTTGAAAACAAGATTTGAGGAAAAAGTATTTAATGGGAAAATTTTCACTTTGATGTGCAATTATCAGCAATTAAATTCATGAGTGCTTCATGGTAAATTGATATCTTGAGTTACACATGACTAATTTGCACAAGTCACAAGAACATAATCAGAAATCAAAAATGTTAAAACAGTCCAAACTTTGTGTAGGGAGTTTAGAGTCAAACTGGTAAGGTACAAATTCTATGCTGAGTAATATTATAGTTTCACCAGTTATTTCTGTCTGAAGGTAAGGATATTTTCTTGTAGAGTGCTAAGACAGAGGAATTTAAGTGATTGATATCTCCTCACCTAAGCAAGCTACTACAGTTACTGACATGTGCATGACTTTTTTAAACATCACAACAAATCATTTTTCCCCATACATTGGTAAGGTCTTGCTGTCAATATACTCCAGGCTTTGTACTCTGATAGAGATCTGTAATTATAGGAACCTTTCAGCTTTTTAATGGTGATGCATTCTCTGTTTATTTTTCGTACCTTTAGTCTACAACAGCTGCTATCAACCTGTCATCTGTGGATCATTAGGAAACATATGGCCCAATATGATTAATTTTGTCAGGAGCAATTGTGGCTGGTGACATTTTGGCTCAAAGGACAAGAAATAAGCATTAGCACCAACTCCTCCAACATGCTGGAAAGCAACAAAAATAATTTCACAGTGCTTAAGGGTTCTGTGTTGCTGAATTGCATAATGTCTCATCCCCCATCTTCTCTTTCCAAGATCACTGTATGTCTGTAAAATATATGCACAAGAGGATATTGCCAATCCATATGCTGTGGGACTGTATAATTCCATTATATTAATGAAAGTTTGAATTAGGAATGAAAAGATTGTTTGTCAATTACATGTTCTTAGCTGTAGCATGGACTTTTTTTCACTAGACATATTTTAGCATAAAACAAAATAAAATGAACAATTTCTTTAAAGCATGTGCATCATGTACATTTAAATATCTATGAATTATCAATTCACTATCCTAGCTAATGCAGTTAGGAAGAGGGAACAATACAAAGGGGTTTCAAAGACAGGCTCTTTAGTCCTTTTGGTAGATGCTGACCTTGAAAGTGTGAACTAAGAACATGCAATGAAATGTTGTCTTAATGAGCCTACAGAAAACCTGAAATAGTAACTCTGAAAACCATAATCAGTTCCATCCATTTCACTGGGGTATTAAGCTTGAGACATGAACATGAACATCTGAATGTCATAATTATTAATTATATCCCAGTGATTATTTTACCAGGAAAATCCAGTAATCTTAGATGCCCAATCTAGGCTGAACATTAAAGTTATCAAAGGATGGCCATAAACATTAATGTGTCATGAAAGTGTTCAGGAGCCAAAGCACTTCAGTCAAGAAGTTTTGAGTTCCAACTAACTTTAAAGAAAATAAAATTTTAATGCAAAACATATGGGGTGTGTGTGTGTGTGTGTGTGTGTGTGTGTGTGTGTGTGTGTAAGACTATCATTTCAATTTGTTGACTAGAGTGCTTGGATCCCTATGGCAATTGCTGTATTAATTATGGATAAAGCTTAATGCAGCAAATTTGATTTATCAATACTTCAGTAATTATTATGTCTATTAGTATAAGATGCATTCTAAAAAACCCACAAAGTTAATAAAAATTTTTTCTGTGTTTATGGAAGATTCTTACAGTTTCTTTTCCACCTTTTCAATGGAATTTTTGATTGAGCAGTTAATACCTACCTATCTGTAAGACTGTAGAAGCTGGATTTGACATTATGAAGCATTTCCAAGAGTGTACAGGACTTCTGATCGTGGTATAATCGTTGGGATTGACTAAATAAGATGTTTGAAATTGCCTTTAAAAAGCCTGTGTCAGTGGAGAATATTTGTTATGGAATTTATCTGACTTCCTACCTTCACTTACTTTACTCATACTTTTTTTTTCTCTGCTTATGAGAGATTAATTTTTTGCCTGTTCCCAATACATACTAAAATCTTAATCCTTCAAAGCCAACAGAGTATTTTAAGTACTTGTTCTTGTTAGATGGTCTGTCTATTTATGCAATTGCTTTGCAAGTAACACAAGCCTCCCCCCCCTTTTTTTTT
>VXBA01002101.1:28936-134358 GCA_013399895.1 Serilophus lunatus | reverse complement strand
TTTTTTTTTTTTTTCCAAAAGGGTGAAATGCCTTGGACTAACCTAAATATTAAGGAACACAACTGGCCACTGCAATTCAGGACACACAAGTTCAGGGCCCTCTCCTGCCTAAGGGGACTGAACTCGGTTCTGAGCACTGTGCCTAATTTCCAAGCCTCTAGCTGTTGCCATGCATGTTTCTCTAAATCCTGGTTCTTGAAGCTCTTCCCAGCTGCTTGGAGTAACAATTAATGAGGCATGGGAGAGGCTGAGCAGGTCCTCAGCTTAGTGGCTAAGGCACACCACCAGAAAGGATGCACAGTGCCAGCTCCCACACTCTGCTCTTGTGGTAGGCTGGTTATTTGCTTGGTTATTTACCTAATACAGATCAAGTTCAGCAGAAAAATGACTCACATGTGAACTCAGCCAGACTACTTGTGTGATCTAAATAAAGTGTGTTTTTAATTTGAATATACTCATGTGGGAGAGACCGGTGCATATTTTGGGAAGAAGACATGAGTATTATGTGTTTAGGTCTTGATGTGATAACGTTAGTTTGAACAGTCCATTGTCTCTGAAAAACAGAAGATATAAAAGGCATCTGGAAGTAAGTAAAAAATTTTGCCAAGGTAATACAATTTTACGCTCTTGAAATTACTGGACATTCACCTTCACAGAATTAGAAAATTAGTCATATTGAAAGGGACCACACTGGGTCATCTGGTCCAACCTCCTTGCTCAGGCAGGGTCATCCTACAGCACATGGCACAGGGTTGCATCCAGACAATTCTTGAGTAGCTCCACAACCTCTCTGGGAAATCTGTTCTGGTGTGTGGTCACTTGTACATTAAAAAGGTCTTCCTCATGTTCATGTGGAACTTCATGTGCATCAGTTTCTGCCTGTTTCCTCTTGTGTTGCTTGGCACCACCAAGAACCTGTCTCCATCCTCTTGACATTCATCCTTTGGATATTTATACACATTGATGAGGTCCCCTCTCAGATGCCTCTTCTTGAGGCTGAACAGGCCTAGCCCCCTCAGCCTTTCCTTGTAAGAGAGATTCTCTGGAACCTTGAACAGCCTAGTAGCTCTCCACTGGACTTGCTCCAGGAGGTCCATATCTCGCATACTGTGGAGCCCAAGGCTGAACTTCAGACTTTGATTGCAGGCTTCTCTGAAAACCATTTGTTGATGCCCAAATCCACATAGTTCTTTTTAAATCCTAGTCCATGTTTCCTTAAAAAAGTGTTAGTAGGTTTCATATTTAGCTCATATGTGTGCCATATTTCCTAAGGTGCTGTGTATCCCTATATTGCAAAGAGTTCAGCTGTTATGGAATTGGAGTATGTTATTTGAAAGTTACAGAAGAACTCTATCCTACTTCTTTGTAAACTCAGATCACTAACAAGAATTGGTGCAGAAACTGCTGTTAAAATCGTTGGAATAAAGAAGGCTCAAACCAAAAACCTATATGTGACATTGGTAAAGGTGACACTTTATGCCTTCTCTGTACTAAGCTGAGTGAATTGAATTGTGATCAGGAGAAAATTTCACAGCTCTGATGCTACCAGGCTGTGATAGCTTCAGTTTCTTCATGCCCCAGTACACAAAATCTGTTGAAAACTTGGTTTTGATGATTGCCCAAACTAAAACCATCTCTTAGTCTCCTCCACCAAATAACACCCATTTATTAGTTATGTTAGAAAAGGAGGCATTTATACTGCCTCTTGTTAATACCCATATTCAGTGCCTCAATCAACCAGAGTGAAATGCCCTGAGGTCTATGCTGTATGCAGTGGACAGTTATTCCCAAATAGATCATGATTCATTTTGGGAACTTATATACATAGTTTCTCTCTGAAAAGATTTATTTCCCAACATTATCATAGGTTGACCTCAGGGCAAGTAGCTTTCCTCTTTAGGCTGTTGATCCATGGTTCCTTTGTCCAGCTTTCATGAGCAGAGGTCAGACCCCCTGGGGTTCCATAACAAGTACAATACCATTCGACATCATTAATAATTATGTGGATGATGGGGCAGTGTACCCTCAGCAAGACAGATGGTAATACAAAGCTGGGAGGAATGGTTGATACACTGTGCTGCCACACAGGGAGACCTCATTTGTCTGGAGAAATAGGCTGACAGGAATCTCGTGCAGTTCAACAAGGGGAAGCACAAAGTCAGGCACTGGTGGAGGAAGAATCCCAGGCACCAGTATATGCTGGGCATTGCCTAGCTGGAAAGCAGTTAGGCAGAAAAACCTTTGAGTATCCTGGTGGATAGCAAGTTGACTGTGAGCCAGTAATGTGGCCTTGTGGCAAAGAGGACTAATGGTATCCTGAGCTGCAATAAGAGGTGTGCTGCCAGTAGGTCAGAGAAGATGATCCTTCCTCTCTAATCAGCCCTGGAAAGGTTGCACCTGGCTTAGTTGTGAGGCACAGTTTTCTGGATCTGGTAAAAGAGAGATATGGAGGTACAGGAGAGAGTCACCATAAGGCCATTAAGATGTGTAACAGGCAGGGCTATCTCTGCTATGATGAAAGCTTAGGAGAGATGCAGCTGTTCAGCCTGAAGGAGGCTAAGGGGGTAGCTCATCAATATATACAAATATCTGAAGGTGGGAGCCAGGCTCTTTGCAGTGGTGCCTGGTGATAAAAGGCAATGACATGCACCGAAAGACAGGAAACGCCCTCTGAATATTAGGAAATACTTTTTCACTACAAGGGTGATAAACAAAAAAAAAAAAAAAAGAAAAAAAATAGCACAGGTTTCCCAGAGAGGTGGTGGAATCTCCCTTCTTGGAGATATGCAAAAGTTATGTGGATGTGGCCTTGGGCAGCCTGCTCTAGATGACCCTGCTTGAGCAGGGGTTTGGCTCAGATGACTGCCAGAAGCCCCTTCCAACATCACCCACTGTGTAAACCTGTGATCCCATGATTCTCTGAAAAAGTGAAAATAACCATTTATATATTATTACTGCATATGTCAAGGATCTCCAAGTGTCAGTTCAAGTCTTTTCTTGAATTCTGATGAGCGTTTGGCTTTGCTAATAGAAAGAGCTAATCTGTTACAAAGGTCAACATTGGGTATAAGCAGAACAGAAAGACTAATGAGTTTTCCTGCTGATAAAATTATCCCTAAATTTAGAAAATTTTAACAACAGCATTCCAATATATTTACTAAAAGTCTTTCTCTAAGCACTTATAGATGGTTTCCTTGTGACAAGAGGAATCCACTGGGAATTAGAAATTAAACATGATATTGGCACCTTGAGAAACTGCCTAAATTATTTGAGTGGTTTATTTCCCTGTGACAATACATCAACCTAACCAAGAAGAAAAATTCTTCTCTCTCAGAATCCCATGAGAATGATAGCCCTATATGGTATTTATCATTGCTTAGGGCAAGGCCAGTGCAGTACATGGAATTTACTGCAATTTAATTTGTTAATTTTTAGGAATAACTACAAATACATGTTTCCCTTTACTTCTGGTATACCAAGGTTTTTTAATATCCCTTAGTAAGGAATATCTGATGATCAATACAGAAATATCTACGTATATATGTATGTATGTATGTATGTATGTATCTATCTATCTATGAAAACAAATCATCTGTCTTCAGAGAGTTTTTTGACAAAAATGTTTGACTTTCACAGTGGTCTCATTAAAAAAAACTGAGCACGAAAAAAAACCACATTGAAAAGGTTTAACATTGAACTTTTACTAATTACTTTTATCATTGAGCTCAATCATATTATCAAGTTACCAATAGAGAGTAGCATCAATATTCAATTGGTTATAGACATAAGCATCATCTCCTTCAATGTGATAAACAATTTTTTAAACTTTTCTTTATGATTTTTCAAATGAAACAAGATCTTCAGACCTACATGAAGACTGATTGTTGCCCTAGAAAATTTTGTGACTTCTAATTCACAAGGATAAACATTTCATTTACAGGTGGAAAATAAGAAAACAAGTCTGTTGAGGACTGAACTTCGTGCCCTTTCTCAGTCTGTGTTGTTCAGAGCATCTGGGACTGCCACCATTGCCTGTGACAGAGAAAAACCTGTCTGTGTTACTGATGTGAAGGATATAAAAATCTAGAAAAATTGAAAAACCAAGGCGTTTTGAGATCATATCTCGCTAGTAGCCTCCTGCTGAGACAACATATCCTGGAAATAGAACAGTGGCATTGGCATAGCACTTTGTTTTTTGTGAGATGAAAGATGAATAAAAGAAAGTTACTGCCCATTCATCCCCAAAATATATCTTGAGAGAAGGTGAGATCTGGTGGATCAGTATAATAAACTATAAGTTTCAAGCTTAGAGCTTAACAAAAGAGTTTCAACCTAAGAAAACTTCTGTTACGAAAGAGTGACATCCACATCATTCCTTTGATGTCATTCCAGAGTAATATTTAAACTGCCTACAATTATCATCCTTTCTACTTTTGCTTTGTCATAAAACACATTAATTAAGAGCGTAGATGATTTTAAAATGAATATTCTTTTTTTCTTTTTATTTTATTTCTATAGGAAAATATCAACAAAACTATTAACATAAAACAATTACAATAGTTACAAAACCCCCCTAATTTTGGTGAAGTAATACAGTAATAGATTTGTTGTTCATATCTTATATTGGAAACTGATATTCAGAGAATGTTAATCCAGCAGTGACTAAAATCTCTAAGTAAAATAGTCCCACCATTGCTGTCACACAGAAAACTTCTGTTGGATTTTAGTGGGACCAGGGTTTCCCTCCTGCTGATCTTTCAAAGGAATTGAAGGCTAATTTTGGGCAAACTTTAGAAGTTCTATTTTTCTTCCTTAATTAAAATTAATTATAAAGAAGTATTTTACAATACTGGTTATGAAAACAGTTTCCTTGAGTTTCTCTTTGCAATGAATTTTTAGCTAAACTAGGACACGTGAATTGTTTCCAACCTGTGCAAACAGAGGGAGAATATTTTTCCTGCTACAATGTTAAAGTTTCCAGTTAAGTGGAAGACTTAAAAAGTACAAGCAGAACAAATAAGTAGAAATTTTTGGGAAGTAAAATTGAAAAAATAGTGAAATCACAGAGGTATTTTCAGAAACAGATACATGAAAAATATGATACAGCTGATATAACTAACCACTGAGTACTTTTGCCCCTGAGAATGTCAAAGTGGTTGTTTAAAGAGTTTCAGCTCCTTGGAAAATATGTATAAGAATTATATGACCAGAAAACGTTTCACACAAAATAGACATTCCTTACTTAAAAGTAGTATTTGCAGAAGTATTTTAGTTTAGATTTGAGAGATATTTCAAGAGGTTAAGAAAAGCCTTCTATTTGTAAATTTCTTTTAGAGGATCAAGAAGGTATTCTTTTAACACATACCTGCAGAAAAAGATGTGCTGCTGATAAACACAGTTGGCTACAGGCAGAGTTAATTGTACATCCTCTCCAATTCAAAGATCAATGTTTCTGACCTAAAGATACTCAAAAGATATAAAAGAGAAGTTAGATAAAAAGGCTGCCCCTTTACAGTTTTTCTCATAAAGGCACACAAAGGTAGAATAGCCTTATTGGACAGGGCTCCTGTCTTGTGTTCTGTAAAAAAAGGAAAAGCATTGACTCCATGCACTGGATAGTAAACCTGCAGCAGGCTGGAATATTCGGCCTATTCATCAAGAGGGAGTGTGGATCTTATTCAGCATTGGCAGCTCCTGTGTGGTTTGATTGCATTTTACACACTTAATGTCCAAGCCACTTTTCCCTCCATTATTAAGGAAGAGATCTCTCTAATTCTGCTTATTAGCATGTACCACCTTTGACTAACTTAAATGCTGCCACCAACAGACTCTCAGCAGTCACTTGCTCAGTTGACTTCCAAGTCTAAAGGCAGAAATTCTGTCAGAACTTCGCACTGGGGATCCTCAAGCAGGTAATCACATGCCAAAACATAAACTTCAATTACTTTTATGTGCAGCACAAGGAAATCTGTTAATACTGTATTGTAAAACATGTTGATGGATGCCTGATCACAACAAAATGCATTTTCCATCTGCACAATTCCATATTTCCCAAATTCTCCATTCTCTTATGACTTTAGTACTGGGCTGCTACGAGATCATTACTAGAAATTTGGCAGTCATTTGCTGGCAATTTTGGAATTTACAATCCCTCACCTGCATGATACTTAGGATTACAGTTTTGGAAAAGGGTCAAAGTTATTAAAAATATTCAAAAATTGTGTAGTTTAATTTTTTTATCTCCATTTTTTTTTGTTTGTTTGTTTATTTGTTAGTACTCGGGAAAGTTCCTCACAACACATAGCTGAAACCTGCAAAGTTCCCACAAAATAATGCACACAATATACTCTCTGACAGTTACCAGTGTCCAGTTACAGGCTCAGACCATGCTTGCAGCCAGCACCTAGGCACTTGCTACTATTATACACAGCTAATTTCAAGTCTGCTATTTTTGGTGTGCCACAGAGGCTGAAGATCCAGTTAAAACTTAGAGTTAAGTAAATGCATTGCCAAGGATTACAACTGAACTTACATGTATTTGCTTTGGTCTGACAGTTGCCTTGAATTCTCATGTACAATTGGCAAGGTAAGTGGCAGGAATCTGCCACAGAGGAAAGTCATTATGTGATATATGGCAAATATCATGCTTACAGCCAACTTGGCTGATCTTCATAAATTAATCATATTTAAAAAAATTACATGGTGAACATTATGGGGTACAGATAACACGATGATGCTACATGTCATAGAGACAATGCCTTTTTAAATGACTTTATTAGGTATTTGTGGAGAATGTGGGTCTTAAAAAATCACTAATTCATTTTTTTCACTGACCACTTTTTTAACTGGGTCAATACTGAGATTCAGTGTCTTCAGTGAGACAGAGAAGTGATACTTGAGTGTGAAATAGGGAGGCAAGTTTGTTTGATATGACTGAATTGCTAAGGACAGAGAAATAGAATAAAAAGAAGGTAGAATAGATCACCCACCGGGTGTTTTCTCTCAAGGGGCAGCTGACGAGAGAGACAGAAGATGTAAAATAAGTGCATTTTAAAAAAGAACTTAAGGTGCTAGGAAATGCAGTAGGAGCTCTGCAGCCCAAGGAAGTGAATGAGATGGAGAGGGATCTTGGGTACACTTGCAGAAAGAGGCGAGTAAAGCCAGTGTGGATACTGTGATTTCCCTTGTACACCTTGTACACCATGTCACCAAGCAAATAAGAACAGACTTGTTCTAAAGATGTCTGGTCTTTGTCACTGAAAACACACAATCCTGTCAGTAGTCTGACTTCTAAATCTGGTAAACCTCCAGGAGAATGCTTATGACTTCTTGGAACCATTTGAAAGAAAAACGGGGAGAAATCAAGGTGTGGAAGCAAGTGATAATCTTGAAGCTCCAGACTTTGCCGTTGCAAAAATGTAGTGTAAGTAGTATTGGCAGCAGCCTAGTATTTCATAGCCCCCCTCTCAGGGTGAGCGCATAACCCTTAAAGGCATTGCATGGCCCATGGATCTATGATGATAATGTGACCTCTGGCAGAAAAGATATCTGGATTTACATTATATAGAATATCTAATTTTCTGAAAAATGGTACAGTGTGTAATAAGAGTTTAAATTACACAGGTTTTTGGAAACTGACTGGTAAAGCTGTCTAGTGATAAAAACAGACCTGTTAATAATTTTTTAAGTGAACAATATGTAGGACAGTGCTGGCTACCTCCAAATTGCTTATTGCACAGCTGGAGGCTGATTTTTTATGACAGGTGACAAAACTGGGACTGCCAGCCAGAACTTATTTTGTTGTATGCTATATTCTGGCATTTGCTACATCTTGCTGTTTAAAAGTTTAAATTGCTTCCACCTAAATACAAGATTTTAATATTTGGCCTTTTAGTGAAGAGAACTGAGGCAGAAGCCAGAAGAAGCTTTCACAACCAACATATTAGAGTTTAAAGTTATGCAAAAGATAGCTCTAGAGGCTTCAGGGGTTACAGCAGAGATCATGCAGAATTGTAAATTATATACTCTACACAAATAGCCCGGGGCAACATGATAATTAATAACGACTGTATTTAAGTAGATGAAAACTCAGTTTCATTTATTATTAATTATAGCTTTGTTTAGCAAATGTTCTCCATGGTAATTGCCTGTTTATCTTGTGTGTATATGATGTTAGCAGATAGCTTGGATGAACAAACTGATTAGTAGGAATCTTGATTGTTTGCAACAGTTATTCTTACTCTTGCAGATAATAGGGAAAAATAGCTGTAAAACAAGTAAGAAAAGATAAGCTGCAAATTTCCAATGCTGGCATGCTTCAGGGTTGTCTACTAGAGGAGTAAGGTCAGATTTTTTTGAGCAAGTAATAGTAAAGGGTAGATTCAAAAAAA
Organism: Serilophus lunatus; assembly: GCA_013399895.1. NCBI lineage: Eukaryota > Metazoa > Chordata > Aves > Passeriformes > Eurylaimidae > Serilophus > Serilophus lunatus. The sequence continues at coordinate 125,968 of VXBA01002101.1, read as the reverse complement.
CCCCCAAACAACCCAAAACCTCATGAACTACCCAGTGATCAGTAAGGAGTTACTGCGATTAGATAGGAGAGGCAATACTGGATTTCTCTAATGCAGTCCTAACAGTAACTCATGAGCGCATCTATAAACCCAAAAGGAAATCTCTGAAGGAGGGCAAACAAAAGAAAGCACATTGGTAAGCAATTATTTTCTGGTTTGCCATCTCTGCAAATGACTGCATCTGTACTCACAGATAAACTAGTTTACTTCCACAGTGGCAATAATAAAAATGGCTGCATGAGCAAACAGAGGGAATACATTAAAACTGTTTTACAACTAATCTGGAGAAGTAAGAATTTTTATAATCAGCTATCAAACATCCACTGCTTGGTGCAGGCTGATAAAAGGCTGAAAAAGGGTTTGGATAATGATAAGTCAGCTCTGGATCAGGTCTGCTTCTTCTTGCGCAAAACTTCCTGAAAATATATTTTCTCACTGTCCAGTCTTTGTTGCCTTAGGGACTTGCTTTTTCCGTGGGTGGGTATGCTTCAGAAAAAAAAATTACACTTGCAGGAGAAAGAGTAAAAAGAAGCGTACTATATACTTAGTCAACTAATAACCTATAATTAGTTCAAAACAGAAATAAAGAGAGTAGATTTACCAGACATTGTAACACTTTCTATGCGCAAAGGAAGAAATTTTAATAAATGAGAAAAATATTGCTTTCCCCTGGGATTCTTATAATACACGATACAGTGGTGATTAAGCTGAAAAGTTTGGTTTGAGCACAACCAGCAAATGGAGACTAATCTGCACCACTAAAAACTAAAAGTGAACTTTCTGTATCTATTGTCCAGTCACTTTCTTTAATACGCCCTAAGGGTGATTTTTTTCTTTATGTAAGTTTTTCCCTTTCAATGTTAATAATGGCATTGTACTTTCTTTTGAACATTTTTGTCAGCACTAGCTATTTACTGTATAAATTCTTTACAAAACATGCATATAATTGGTGGCTCAAAAATCCTTGATACCTGATGAACTGATCTGACACTTTTTAAATCTATTTGGTATCAGAGATACCATCGCCTTCTAAAAATGACTGTGGAATAAGGTGCTGGTGGAAGAAAGGGCAAGGGAGAGTTGATGTGTTCATGGAATAGTGGGAAGGACGAGGTGTCACAGCGCCAAGTTTGGGTCACAGTGGAGAAAGTCTGTGAAACTTCTCACACCTCCTTTCCATGACCACTGCCCCCTACTTATCTCTTGTCATAGAGGGGCTGAGCCAGATGAAGAGGATATAAGTAGCTGTTTTAGGCAGCTCACAGGCTTGCATACCGGTGAAGCTTTAGCTGTGCGGAAGATATATAGGAGTTGTGACTCTGTTTGGCAAAAGCTGCTCAATTGTAATTCCTAGCTAGAAGTGGATAGCTTTGAGGCACTGACTGAAACATTTGCATTGAAACATGCATTGACTTCTGATGAACTTTTTCTCTATATAAATTCTTGAAAAGATGTAAAGAAAAGCCAGCAGAAACATGAAAGTGAAAGTAAACTCTTCAGCTAGATCCAAGCAGTTTCTAATTCAAACAACCAGCAGGAAAAGGTTAAGTTCTTAAACCTACTCAAATCTTACAGTCATTGCAAAATTTTACACTAATTTCTGTCCTAGTATTTATATTGTAGTAGAATCCAGAGTCTTACCTAGAATTACAGCTGTGTTATGAAATTTGAAAGTAAGTACCAGTGAGAATATCCTGATTTGTGTATCTGCAGGGTCAGAAGTCAACTAAGTATACCCAAAAGCAAAGCATCCAGCAAGAGTAAGACATTTGGACAGCCATCTTTTACTGAGCAGCAATTGATACTCTCAGTGGAATATTGGCACTATTAAGATACAGTTTGATTGAAGATCCAGATTATACAGATGAGTAGAATCTATTCTAAGTTAATACAGACAATAATTCTGATAAACTTGAAAATTTTGGAGGTCTTGAAATAAGCAAATGCCCGGCTGTAATATTCTCATGTTACACTGCTACTTTTTTGCTTCTTTATTCCTGATTATTACTTATAGGGAAAGTGGACTTATATGACCATACATGGGGCTGAAAATACTGACTTTCAAAGAAAAAATGTAATTTAAAAGAAAAAAAGACAGTAAGTGTAAAAAAAAGCAAATGTTTCAAGCAACATTAAAAAAAGCTTTTTCCAGAATTCCGGTTTACAATTTCAATGTTTATTACATCATAAAATTATAGCACTTATGAAATGTTGCTTCAGTTCCTGAAATAAAGTTCTAGGGAGCCAGGCTTTGTATAAAATAGCTGATTCCAGTAATTAAATTCTGTCTGTCAGTGTGCACCACTATTGTTACTGTATTGTTAATGTATTTGGAAAAATCTCATATGCCAGATTTTCTAGTCTTCTAATTAGAAAACTGTGTTTTAATTACACAAAGAAAACTTATGATTGTAAATCTGAATGATATGGCAGTTTTCATTTGTCTGGAATAAAATTCAGATTCTATAAAATCTGCTTTTATAGACTCAATCTCACCACTTTTTACACGGCTGTTCTAGCACTGTTTCTAGCAGCCATCACTATAAAAATCATCACTGTCCTCTAATTAAATGCAAAAGGAAAAAGTGTTGTGATGTGATTTATTGTTTCACAAAGCTTGGGAAACATAGATAAATATTCAAGGTGTGTAACCTGTATTCTTTTTATTGCTGTGGTTTACTAGTACAGCAAGTCTCAGTGCTCATAACATTGAAATGTTTAACACCTCCTTGATAGTCCTGTCGTAACGTCTAGAAAGCATAGTTATATCACAGTGGGTTTTACTGAGCTGTTATTTATTACACTCAAGATATTGATGCTGTATGACTTCCATTCCCAGAACCAGACTTGTAAATGTTCTGTTGTCCTGGATGAAGTGATTTTCATATTGAAATGGGGCCTTCTGTAAGGTATCCGTTTAAGACGTGGCAGCAAGAGGCAGGATGACTGTCTGTCTGTCTCTGCCCATCACTTCCTAGGGTGGTATTGATATATAGTACTGGAGCTTAGGAGACTCAATAGCACAATGTCAATTCAAAAATATGAAAAAATAACTTTAAAAGAACCAACAAAATCCTCTCTTTGGAAAATCGTGCTTTCCTTTTTCTTGAGCAACTGCGCATGCAAAGAGATACTCTATGGTTCATTCTTTGGATAAGCATTGCTAATTTATCTATTTGTAAAAGTATGCCGAGAACAGATAAAAATAGATATCTATCTTAAAATGAATTGGTTTAAGGGAAATGAAATTGTGAGTGTAACTTCATGTTTTCAGGATTTAAAGACAAATTGTGTAATAAAACCAAATTAAGTAATTTCATGCTATCCTATAAAGTGTTCTCTCTATCTGACTTCAAGCGGGAAATCCATGATGCTTTGGGGTGGGACAGGATAGTAAGATTCACTAAAGTGCAAGCAATAGTTGAAGGAAATTAACAACTATATAATTACTAGATTATTTTATAACATCATCTATTCTGAACTAAGTAAAATATTAAAAAAAAATAAAATTTTGAAATGCTTTCAATTATTCTGAGACATAGGCAACCCTGGAATACTAGGAGGCTTAAGGCGTATTTGTTACTGGTTAGTTGGAGACAGACACAGGATCAGCAGTATGCTCATAGAAAACTCAAGTTCTATTGCAGGACTGGCTTATGGTCGTGGGAATCCCAAGATATCAAGTCTTGTACTGCCAGTGGTGGTATACATTTGGGAGTAAGGCTGTTAGTTAACCCTTTCTGGGCAATTTTTCTGCTTAAGGAGCATAGGTGTATTTGTAGTTTGTGTTTCCTGCTTTTATCACTTCATTCAACAAAGCACTTAAGTACTTGAATATTTTTAGAAGCTGCTGGAATATTATAATCAAATCCATCAAAGCAATGTGATTAAAGATATAAAAACATACACTTAAGTAACTTGTTGAATACACAATGAGAAGAGGGATAAACCAAATTCTTTTGTAGAAATTGGTGTTTATGAAACATTCATGAGGTGAAGAATATAAAAAAATTCACGTTCAGGCCTGTTCAGCCTCAGTACCAAATTCAGGAAACATAGAGAGTGATTATGATAGCTACACAGACTTAAGTTCTTTGTTATGGGTTCAGGTTCTATTTTGTGCCAAAATTTCATTCTGTCATAGCTTTAAAGACATTCATCTTATATCAAGACTCTCTTCTCCTTATTCCACTAGGTCATCTGAAGAAAGAAGAAAAGCAGCAAAAAATTTACCCAAAACCAACCAAACAAAAAAATTAATCACAGATCAAAACAGTGGCAAATAATTGAGTCATTAAAACTACTAGGCCCATTGCTAACATTCTAATAAAATATCTGCAAATAGAACAAAATTCCAAATGTTCTGAAACTGCCTTCAGTGTTTTATGGCATAATAAATACCTTATATGATCTCATTAATGCCACTAGATTTTTATCTCTAGGAGAAGGAGGAAAAGAAAGGATGTAAATTTTGAGCAGGGACCTTGTCAGAGTAAATGTACAAGAAGAAGGAATGTTCAGTGGTTTATTCATAAAACAGTGATTTCAGACTTTAACTCCAGTTGTCATGGTTTGAAACGATTTTCTTTTTTTCCATAATTTATTTACAACTTTCAAACTTACATAACTCCTCTAGTTTCAGAGTTAGTAAGAACCTCTGTGATTCACTACAAACCATGGTAGTTTCTGTTCCTTGCTGTTCTGTGCTTCCAGACTCCCCATGCACCCTCACAGGGTACCCAGCCATTACTGATGCCTCTTCCTAAGTAACCTGTTTTAGGAAGCAGCTGCAATTCATTTTTTTAAACTCTAAGCTTTTCAAAAGCTTAAAATACAACTTAACCAAGATCTGAAATGTCATAAGGTTTGGTTCAGAAAGAAATAGATGTAATTGCAAAGAAGATTTTTGTTCTTTTTATTTGTGTTTTGTGTATTTGTTTGTTTGTGTGTGTATTTGTGTGTGTATGTGTGTGTGTGTGTGTGTGTGTGTGTGTGTGTGTAAGATGACAGGATTCTGCTTTCCAGTTTTTCTTTGTAACTAGTCAGAGCTGGAAAGTTCATTAATTTTAAATCTAAATCAAATCTAGGAAGCTGACAATAGTATAAGAAACATTCCCTGAATTAACTTTTTTTCAACAGTAGATAATGTGGAAAAGAGACAGAGATAACTGAGATTAAGGTAATGTCATTTCTTGTTGCTCCAGCACAAATCATTAAATGAACATACAGTTTAGATATTAAGCTGTCAGTTATAGAAAGTGAATCTATGTATTGCAAACCAACACACAGAACTATGACCACAATAAGAGCAAGTTGAGTTCTTCACATATGGCTAGTCTGACATGTGCCTCAGTTTTTGGATGGCTAATATGAGACCTTTCCTCCAGAATTTTTTTACATCCTTTTAGAAAATAGATATAGTATCTGAAACTAACACCTTATAACTGAAGATTTTTTTGTTAATAGTAATTTTAATAAAAACTAAGACAACAATAAATCTGCAATTCTCAAAATTCCAGGAAACTGTTTTCTTTAGGGATTCATTTGTAATTTAATTTTCCATTTGCATGTGGATACTTTTTAGGCCTTAGATTATGTAATCATAATAAATGTTCCTGGCTCCAGATACCCTGTACAGTGGTTGCTAAGTTCCCATCTTCTCTTCCAGCCAGCTTCCTGGTCTGCTTCAAATACTTTACAATGTACAACGAAGCTACATAGTCCTGATTTGGTTCTCCCAAAGTACTGTTTATAGAGAGAGATTTGCTTAGCCTATGAACAGACAGCCACATTTTTACCTTATTCCAGAACCAGCTTCAACCTTTCAAAACTAAATTTTAGGAATTCCAGACAGATGTGGAGATCATCTCTTTACAGAAGGTTTTGCTGGAAAATGACTATCAAGAAGTACTTTTCTGGATAGCTCCTGTCACAGAAGATGAGAAGATGTACTATTATAAATAAGTTTCCATTGTTTTAGGGTTGGGGCATTTACTATGGCAAATATCAAATCTGTCACTTGAGTCTTGTTATCAAAAGGCATATCAGTGTTGACTCTCAAGTATAAATTTATTGGACTGTCCAAATAATAAAAGTGCCATCAGTCCTATGTGGGTGATCTGCATAAACAGGAGTACTAATGCATGATACTTGAGTCTTGTACAACCAATAGAAATTACTATAAATACACTAGGTTTCATCTAGTAGTTCTATATGACAGTCCTGAAGAACTGCTACCCACCAAGACGCTAATTTCCTTTACTCGAGCTGTGGAGATTAGTGCTCTTAGCATCTAAAATCCTGAGTAAAAATCCTTCTTGTGGGCTGAGCATGGTCTTTTACACCGTCTTTAGGATGTTACCTGCAGATACCTGCCTAGGTACAAGGAACTATGGAAAACAGCATCACAGTTAAACTCTGCTGAGCAGGAGCTGTAAGTATGAAAGTTTTTCACTCAGCTCTTTCAATACTAAGTTTACATGAATCATTGTTTGAAATATTCTGTTTCATATCTCATTAGTTGCCATGATACATGTTTTATTTCTCTCAAGTTGATAGTTATATCCTCAATGATTTTTACAAGGTGTAAACTGCAGGAAGATGTAAATTCAGCCTGGGAAGGGAACTAGACCGATTCAGTCAAAGACAAAAAATTAATTCGAATATTTGGGAACAGTGATGATTTCAGAGATAATTGAAAATTTCAGGAAAATCTTTTTCACTAGTTTTTTTCCTGCTGCCCCCTGAATATTAAAGCTTCCTCCAGCATAGGAACATATTGATTACAGTTCTGACGTTCCTAAAAACAAGGTATCACAGCCACCAGTTGTGCTCTGAAATATCTCTTTTCTAAAATAGTATGGGATATTTTCCCACTTAAGCAGATCTTCTCCGGAAGAACAGAAGATGCTTCATCTTTCTGATATCTACAGACCTGGACTAAGGAAACATTCAGGTCTTTACGACAAAACCAACTTTAATTTGATATCTAAAGCCCAACAACCAAGAGACAAAGCTACCATGGGGTCTTTTTTTTTGTACTTCTATTTCTCTTCTATTTTCCTGTATTTGGGAGGACATACTCATGGCTCATAGTATTTGAGCACCCGAATGTCACTTACTTCTCTGTGAATTATCTGCTTATGGCCATTTACAGTTGGAGTTGATTATCTTAATGGTCTTTTCCAACCTTTATGAGTCCATGATTCAGAATAAGAAACAATGTGAAATGAGAACATGTTGTATTATTTAATAGCATCTGCTTTTCTGTTACATGCCTCCTTCTGAGTGTAAGTGGCAGGCACCTGAAGAAAATATTCTTGTTTTTGAAAATAATAAGGACATCAGCACTAAATAGGCTAAAAAGTATTTCCCAATTCACAAATTAATTACTCTCTTCACATAACTTTTCATCTTCTTGAAACAGATGGCCTAGTTAGGAAGCAATTAATAAATTTTTAAACTCTATAATGAGTGTTTTGTTAAGGGAGTTTCAAATGTATGAGGACATATGTCCTCATGGCAAGAGAGGTGTTTTCTAAAAACCAAGTCAAAGAACAGACATTCGGCTTTGCCTACAAAAGAAGAAAAATTATTGAGTACATGCTAAAATTTGTTTCCAGAAAAATCTAATATTCTGAAAGCAAAAAGAAATAAAGCTCCTTCCTGAAGGTAAAACTGTATGTTTTTTATCTTTTTTCCTTCCTTTCTCTCAGAAAGTTAGTTAAATATCCATATTTCCTTAGATTTTTTATAATAATAATTATAATTTTGAAATCATTTACTTAAAAGAACCAAATTAAATCATTCAAGCTTATAAAAAAATAAAACATTCTGTCCGGGATGACAGCAGGCCTGGCAGCACCCTGGCATTAATTGATTAAATTAATATTGATAATATTCAGATATACCCTTGAATACTGTAAATCTCAGCACATCCTTAGCGGAGCTAAAGCAGAAGAGCTATTGCTGCTTGGCTGTAACTGTCGGTTGCTGATAATATAAGGTAAACTTTGTAGCAAGAACACTGTAACTAGTGAAAAGTGAGCCTTCTGGTTGCTTTTTATAGTTCTCCAATCATAGTAGTGGAAAACAACTTTCTGTTGAGAAGAAAGTGCATTGCCTTCTGTAAGGAGATAATTGCAGATGCGCAGGGGAACAAAGTGGCCATTTTGGACCATCTTGTCTAACTATCCAGTGTGTTCTTGCCCCGACCGCAACAATATTCCTAGCAAATAGTCCATAGGTAGTTTCCCAGATGATGTATTTAGATATAGAACTATGATATATTAAAAAGACTGTGAAGGAAAAGAGAAACAATGGTAGAAATAGAGGCAATAGGAAAATGTGGCCATGAATTTTTGTCTCAACAAAATGTAAATGGAGCATGAAACACATGGTCTGTCAAAGGTGAAGGATTCCCCTTTCGTGTACATTTTAATTTCCTGCACAATTTTAACAAAATGATGATAATTAAATTAATCAGGTAAAAACACATGTCAATGTGTAGGTAGCTGACGGTTGTTGAGTAATTTTGTGCTCACTAATGGAAACTATTAATAGTTGTTAACAAATAATTTAACCTGAAATAGGAGGACGCTGCTTTTATGAAACATAAATTAATTTCAGTGTTAACTTTCAGGGTTGTTTGCTGTTTGTTTGGGATTTTTTGTTTGTTTTACTTTGTTTGTTTTGTTTTCCTTTCTTTTTTAATTTTTTCTGAATCATCTCTGGTTTTATTGTGGGCCATTAATAAATTACAGAGTGGCAGACCTAAAAAGAGAAAAGAAAAATGATTGAGGAAAACTCCAAGACTACTACCAAAACATTTGAAAATAGAGTTCTAAAAGATGCTAATAATTTCCTCCGTATTTTGGGGGAATCATAATTGTTTATGAATATTTTCCCGAGGAATACTTTTATTTTTCCAGTGATTTATAAAAACTAGAAACTGAAGAACAGCAATCAGGAGCACAGTAATTCTCATTTACAATCTGTTTCATATTCTTCACAAGACTTTCCATGAGATGGGAGGGTAGTTCAGGTGCTGTAGGTCTACTACTACTGTTCCTTCATAGGAAGTAGGATAAGTTGGGGGTGACTAAGTGTGCTTAATTAGAAAATACTCTATTTTAAGATGATGATTTGGTCACAGATCTCTATACAAAGTGGAGAGAGAAATAAAATAGCATAACATATAACCCAGAAAATAAAGACATAACAACCTTCAGTGAAGGGAACTTTGAGACAGAACAACTCAATTCAGAATCACCATACTTCAGACAGAAATTAATGCCCTGTGATATGGCAGCACTTCAGACATTGCTTCCTCCAAGCTGGCTGATGCCACACTCAAAAGGCAAAAACTCTTCAACTTTCCTCCTCTTCTTATGATAACTGCTTGCTGTCACTATATATACACAGTTTTTTGTAAATTGTAGTTTGACTCCTGTAGAAGTAATTTCATAGTACATAAGACAGCACTACTATAGTAATAAGGGAACTAATGGGCAAGTTTTCTGGCTTATGAACTGCTAAATAGCTTTTCATTTTAAGCATAATCAGGAACAGAAAATGGAGTTTGTTTATACATAGACGGAAACCATCAAAGAATTGTGTTCTTCACAGTCATGGTCCATTAGGACACATGAGATTTGCTACTCAGTTTACAGTTTTTGCCTGTAAATTACATCTTGAAAAGGTAGAGAACAGGGAACTGCTCCAGATGTCCATCCTAATACTTTTTTTTCTCCCTGTTTCCTCCCACTAATTAGAGTTGCTTGTAGCAATTAAGCATCCTTGGAAAGCACTAGTGTTTCATTTGTCTCTTTGCAGGTAGATGTCCTACTTTCTGGAAACACATCCATTTCTTTCTAAATTCAAATCATGGAGGCAAGCTAATTGTTAAAATTTTCAGTCAGAGTATGAGCAAGGACAGGCACAGTTGCTGGAGAAATGTATTGGGTGGAGTAATAGAGAGCTGCCACCCTAAATTATCTTTCAATCAGTTTACTCAAGAAGGTTAGGAGAGCAAGAAAAGTTGATCCCATAAGCCAGAGTAGAGAAGTAATTCGAAGAGCCAAAAAGTAGATATGTACAGACTTCTGAAAATCACAAAGGAATTGTGACGAAATGTTGACCTCCTCTAGGAAGGATTGTTTATAACTTGGCATGAGTTTTCAGCAGACAGTTCTCATAACACAGAGTACTGAAACCCCTCTGTTAAAACCCTTGTAGGATAAGTTTTGAGCCATCATAGATTTATAACCATTCACACTGAAAGAACTTTAAACAAGGGCAATGAAGAAATGTAATCAGAGCACTGAGTTCTCATCAGGTAAAATATCGTGGTTTAAAATAAGAAACAATCAAAACCAAAATGAGTAATTTTTACAGATGTATTAGAAATTTTTAGATTTATTATAACATGAATACTGTGGTGGAATTAAAATTTAAACTTTAGGATTAATTTTTATTTTAAGTTTCTTTACTAGTTTCTCTTTCAAAGCTAATTAGCACCAGAAAAAACACATAAAAAAGAATACTTGTATCTCACAGTATATAAATAAATTGATGAATTATTTAAAATAACACATTTCCAGTCTTTCCTTTAAATTTACATTCTGCATATTATTTGTTGCTAAGTCCTGTAGCTATATTATTTCTGGCATTAGGATTTAGCTAAATAAAAATAAAACCTGCACCAAATAATATAAAATTTAGTGTAACAAGTTTTTGCTACCATTATGACAAAAACTTTCATTGAAACTTTTAAAAATATGTTGTCATGTGAAAGTAATTTCCCTTTAGCCATTTTTGTTGTGGACATCATTGTGCCATATTTACTACATGTCACCAAGTTAACTCCATACAAGCCCATTTTGCCTTGATGCAAAAATGGATGAAGTAATCTCTCGGATCCTGTTTAGATTTTTATTTCTTTAAATTGCTTTTATGTTACATGACGCAAGAGATCATAAGAATCTGTTGCAAAGATCGTACTCTGTGATACCACTGCACAACACCTTTTGTAAAGATATCAAGGTATTTTCTAGAAAAGAAAGAAATGGACTTGGGATAGTTCCCTTTATGATAGCACCAATGTGAAACTCTGGGCTCATTTCAGCTAAGCCAACTGTTATGCTTATCTGTTGTGGAAGAAAATAGACAAATTTGATGAAGTCATTACTCCAGTAAAAATCAAGTTTGTGGGTCTAGACAGCTGAGAGAATTGGGAAAAAGACCTGGAAGGTTTCACTGTTACCTTATTAACTCAAATGGGTCCCTCGGTGACAGCAGCAAGAAATTGTATCTTTGTTGCTCATCTATCTCTGAGAAGGTAATTGGTGGCCCCAGTAAAAGGTCCATGGGGATATCAGGGTATAAATAAAATTTTAAAAATCATCTTGTCAGATAATTGTTCTCTGTATACATGAATTTGGGGCACAAATTAAAATTTTGTTCATCAGAAAATTTAATTATTTCACTTTTTATGCACGGTTGAAGGGTGACTAAAACAGGGACAGGGGTGTGAGAAGCAGCATCTCATCAGAAATGAGAATGACTTTGCTAACAAAGAGATACTACTAACAATGCAAATACATGCCAACATCTGCTTAAACCTTGTTGGCACCTGCTGTGTAAGCTTGGGAGCTTCTCAGATGTCTGAGAAATGGCCAGTGCCACAGTGCTCAGAGTTGGTTACCCCTGGGGTTTAGGGCATCTCTGATGGTGCCAAAGAGATCTAACTGCTCTGAGACAGAAGTTGCTTGTGGGGTGGTGACATTCCTGCTCCATTGCTGGCAGTGGCACCTGGGGCAGCACTGGGACCCACACCGAACTGCAGAAATGAGTGGATGGCTAAAGGGGACTTGGAAGGAGGCAGAAGAAAGCACTGTGTTTGAAGGAATGTGAAGGAAAGGCTGGAGCTGTGCTTTCCATAAGCCTGCCCCAGGATAATAAAGGAAAATTCTGAGGTATTTTAAACCTGCCACTTGTTGTGTTAGAGAGGTTATGGTGGTCTTGTAGGTAGGTCACCATTGCTTGAGATCAGATGGCAAAGCACAGATAGCACTGTTTGTCACTGCTGCAGTGCTGGGTTGCCTGTACTACCGTGACTAGAACAGCTGCGTCCAGTGAGCACTGTGAGCCTGAGCAGACTTTTAATGATTTTTTAGTTTAGAAACGATGAAACAAAGATAAAGTGTCACAATATGCTGTTTATGGAGGAACACGCATAGATATGGAAATAAGTTATTGTAAAAAAATGTAAAAAAATGCATATGTATATTGACTATGTTGCTTTATTTTCCCCTGTCAGGGATAAAAACAAACACGTTTACAACAATAACATAGGAAACACAGCACCTGAGCACTGAGGTGATGTTCACTGGAATCAAAGTCATCAACTTTTCAAGGTAGGAACAGCTATACCTGTCACACAGAAACACTGGTTCATAGTGAGTGTCCCCATATAGTACACAATGCAGATAATAAGAGAGGAAATGAAAAAAAGTTACAAATCTTATTGACTTTCACAGGCCACAATGCTTTTTAAAAATATAGAGAAGCAAAAAAAATGTTTTAAAGTGGATTTTCTGACCTTTCCTATCCACATCTGTTGATGTTCTATCTCATGTGTTTCCAAATTAGAAAAGAATAAAAGCCATGTGAAGCAATCCATCTTCTCTGTTTTAGAGAGACCAGTCTCATTGTTTATGTAGCATGGCAACCTATTCTGTTGGTGATTTAAATGATCAGTCATCCCCTGAGCAGAAAATGTTGTGAATGAGTTACTTTGGGTACATATTTATCTGCCCATACCTTTTGTTACAAAATTACTGGTAACTAAAAACACACTTTTACTCATGAACTGATTTCACATGGAAAAGAAGCTCAGTTTCTTTATTCTTGGAATGTAGTACCATGCTTTAACGTTACTATGTGCTAAATAATGCTTTGTGTCCGGCTCACCTTGGTGACCTTTAAAAATGTCTTTCTACACAGACAGACAACTAATTTGAATTGATATATTTAATTTGTAGAATTTTAACACATGCTTTCTGGACCTCATCTAAGGACAAGACAATGTGATTGAAAAGATACCTCTTTGAGAGTCCTAAGTGCAGTAGGGTGAGATATTCATGTATTTCAAATGGCTTTAAAAAAGGATCTCTGCTTTCTTAGAAAGGCCAAAAACCTTCTTCTAAGGACATAGTAACCCGAATGTAATTTAACTGTTATATGTTTCTAGTCATCTCTATATTACATCTTAATATGATAAAAGTGGTAGTCTAGGTATAGCTTTTGTCTGTAAATTACAGCACCAACGGGCTCCACTAAAACTTAATTTTATCTATGAGAAACTGACTTCAGACAACTTTGTGAATTAACCCATGACTCCAATCTCCAACTCTATAATCCTGTCAAATTTTGCTGGCCACAAATTTTCTTTAAAACCATACGTAACAAAATGAAAACACCAGATGATTGAATCTTCCTGAATCTTAAAATCTATAGATTTAATGAAAAAAATGTGGAGGAAGGAGGGATTTGTGAATAAAGTTTGAAGGCAGCTGATATCCAACAAAAGAAAAAAAAAAAATCCATCTTCTGTGTTACTATCTTCTGTTTCCATGGAAACCAAGGCTGGATTGGCAAAAATGGGTTAGGTGCTTTATAGTGACAGAGACTAATCGCTGTTATTTTATAACATTACTATTACCAGTGGAAAGGAGGACTGCATTTTAAGGAGTTATGTTTGCAATGAGCCTACTTCTTACTGAAGTTATCAGACAGCAAAAACATGTAACATGAGAAATTTTGATTAAATATAGAGTAAATCAATACAAGCTATACAAAAGTCATAAGAACCTGAGAAATACTGTGTATAAGGGATTAGTTAATTCTCAAATCAATGAACAACAAAATCCAACCATAAACTACTTGACTTTTTAAAACACTGAGAATATACTAAATTACTTGGTAAATACAGAAAAATTAATCTGTTTGTCCTGTTTTTCAATATATGCCCTGTCTCAGGAGAAGGTACTTTAGAGAATCTGCAGCGACAAAAATTTTCTGCCTGCATCGTTATCCTGAAAACAAGTTTTATTCCTTCTGGTTGAAAATCTAAACTTTCATGGACTGGAAAAGTTCAGTATCAGTGTTAATTTTCCAGTACTTACAGCACTAAAATATTTTCAACACTTATTTTCTTTTGAGCAAGGCAGACCAGAGGAAAAAGTCAAGCCCCATTTCCCTCAGAAACATTGTTTTCTAAAAATAACAACATCTTCAGATTTTAGGTGGAGTTCATAACTGCTCAGGGAAAAACCCATCAGTATCAGAATTGCCGCTCATTAAAAAGAGATCAAAATGGTTTGTCTTCTGTGGACCTGGCAAAATACTAATTTTTTCAAAACCCTATTTAAAAGTGGTGATGACCATTCCAGAAATGCTTTACTTTGGAAGTCTTTTTGAAGATATCATCCCTAGCTGCAGCTACTCAAGTTGTGCTTTGTCTCAAGTTGTGCCTTTAGCATCCCGGAAAACAGGCCATTTTTTGCAAAATATTCCATGTACATTATGCCTGTACCTGCATGCCAACTTGAGTTCCTGAGGGCTTAAGCACCATTAGACTCTTTTCAGCTCCTGTGCAACTCCATAGATACATGGAGGACCTGGCCTTCAGGTTTAGTGGCAAAACTACCCTGACTGGGGCTCCAAAGCCCAGGGCTCTGCCACAGTGCTCTGCTACTGGCTTGTCTATGAGATTTAACCTGGCACAAGGGAAGATCAACAGGGCAGGATGGATAGGGCGAGGTGAAGTTCAGGCATTTCTGCTTTAGCAAAAACCCCCAGGAGTGGCTGCTTAAGCTGATGCTCAAAGGATCCTATCTGACTTATAATAGGTATCTGGAATGATGTATTTACCTGAGTTTTCAAAAAAAACCTAGGCTGCAGGATACTTGATGGTGAGTCTGCCCCTTTGAAGTTGTTTGCTGTGCTTAAAGTTTAACTACTGCTTAGGTTGGAATGACAAGTGTTTATGTTTCAGGAGGAGTCATTACCAGACTTGGGACCTTAGTCTCAGGTCACAGTGTCACTGGCTGGGGAGAGGAAACGATCACCTGTTCAGCCAGGATCAAGACAAAGGTTCCTCTAAGAATATGTAATAAATTGAGCAAATAGTGACAGATACGAAGTCTTTGTCTTCTGTTGGGTCCTAGGGACAAGTAAAATAAATTTTAACTTTTCATTCAGTCCCAGGGGAAATTTTAAACCTTTGCTTAAATAAACCCAAAGTAGAAAAAACAGGTTTCTCCTCAATATCAATTGTCAATTCATAACCCTGTGAACCTGAATGACTGAAGTACCCTTTTCATAATAAAATGAAAGGATATATCAAAATGCTGTTTTATTTTATATTAAACTACAACATTTCTTAAAAGTTAATTCACAAGATGCTGTTAATTGAATTCTATTTATACTTAAATAAAAATGAAAAAAGTTTTCACATAACAACTACTTGATTAAAATATTTTAAGAGATGATACAAGAATAAATATGTTCAAAGCTAGTATTAGAAGTTGTGGCTCTGATAACTGGTACATGAAGGCAACATCTTTTGAAGAAATGAGAGAGTGGAGGTGAAAGAGGGTAAAGCAAAGTTTGTGAAACAAAGAATTATTAGACTCAGTAAGAAACATTGGTTAGGACTTCATAATTAAACAAGGTGGGGTAAAAAGTAAAGCATGTCAAGAAGAATTTGAAGTTATGGAGGGCATTTTAGATTTTATCCCCTGTTTTAGTTCAGCACAAGCGCAAGAAATAAAGTGATGTGGAGCAAAGGAGAGACATGATAAGGAATTGTTTGTGAAATGAAAGCATAAGAGAAAACGAACAGTCTAATTAAGTGAATAGCAAAGAGAGTGGGGAAAAAATAAAAAGAAAGTCTTGCAACTATGAACACTGAAGAAAAAGGTAGGAGGTTCAGGACCTTGGAAATGACATTTACTGAGGGAATGAACACAAGAAAGCACAAAGAAAGTACAAGAAAATGGGCAGAAATACTAATATGGTATGCAGTGTAAATAAAGAGAAATAAAGAAATAGTCATAAAAGCGCAGAACAGCAAAATAAGTCAAAGGGAAAGCATTCAAGAAAGAGAATGAGATTTTCTTTAGAGAATTTCTAGATGGTCTCTGAGAATAGATATATTTGCAAAAGGATAAAATCATCGCTGTAAAAGAGATGAGAAAATACAGACTCTCTCAACTGGAACTTGAAGAGGAAGGACTTGTTCACTGGTCTGTACTTGGGCTGAGGGGTAAAATGATAAAATATCTGAGCAAAACAGGTAAAACTAGTGAAGGAGTGAGATGCCACCTGTCTGCGTAGTTCTGGGCAGGTTGTGATTTGCCCAGAACAAGCAACCCCCAGCATCCAAACTGGTGTTTTGCTCTCACCCACTATCTGTCATCCCTCTGATATTCGTGTCTGGTGCAGAGATGGATGTTCCTCAGGTGATCCACATTAAATACCCCTGAACCCAGTGCTACTCCCATGGAAGGACCTAGCTCAGCCATCACTGCCCATCTTCCAAGAAATTACTTTTCTCAGCTCACCACCTCCATAGCATCTCTCAGGCAAAAGCAAATGCAACCACCTTCCTTTTTTCACTCCTAGTGACCCTTTCCCTGTTTTGAAAGACTTAATGGATTATACCACTTATTACTCCATTCTTTTGTTTTCAGACATGCTTCCAGTCCCTGCACCTCCAGTGATCCATCTGTCTATGTCACACTCCAATCCATTAAATGAGGCTCTGCTGATATGATGAGCTATACAAAGGTGGCTTTACAGGAAAATAAATTAAAACATCCATTTGGCAGTCTGTCCTAGAGGAACTAGATTTTCTGAGGTTGTTTCCACATGTGGAATCCTGAGGTTTGAAATAGTAAGCCCATTTATATGCATTTCTGTCTGTTCAGTTGTATGCACAATGGGATTCATGTATAGTCACTTACTGCTCTGCAATTTTCATTTTTTGAATCTGTTGTCCGTTGGATCGCCAACTCAAGGTGAGACTTCCCGTCCAGTCAGCTCCTCTAACCTCACTGCATAAACTGGTCTCCTGGGTAACAGTGCTCGTGGATGATCTGAACATCCCTGATTTTAGGGCAGACTTTGCATTGCTGTGCACTTGTGTAGTCATTTATGCTTTGAGTTGGGGTTAGAAAGGGAAGTCAGGGCCCTGCTGGGACACAGGGCTAGGATCGAGCAGGTTCTGTAAACACCAGACACGAACATCAGATAAGGGGGACAGAGACGGCGAAAACCAGACATCACAACAGCCTGGAACAACATCTCAAGGTCCCCTAGAAGAGGAGGACGTGCCTGTCTGTGATGGGACGATGGCAGCGACAGCCCGGCCCTCGAAGGGACGGGGCGGAGCAGAGGGTGGGCTCGGAGCAGGAGGGGCCAACCCGAGCTGTGTGACGGCTGTCACTCGGGACGGGGATATAAGCCCGGGACAGGCATGTGATCGGGGAGCGGGGATTTGGAATGGAGCTGTAACCTTGCTCCCTGCGCAGAATAAACGCGCCTTTCTCATAACGAGCCCTGCGTTGTGAGTTCGGTTTCCGCAGGTCAGGTCGCGCAATGTGAAATACATCTATGATTTCAAATTAAGCCTGGTGTAAATGAGAACACAGACTAATGGAGAATTAGTGTGGCTTTTTTTGTCAAGTTTTTTTTATTCCTTTGTCACCTCTGTGAGCAAAATGCTCCAAGCAACAAAAAAACCCCCAACAAAACAAACAGAACCTGAAGAATATCCAACATTAACAGACACAAGAAGGCGTGTAATCATTGGTATCTTTTTCTAGAGTCAGGATAACAAAAGCACTTTCATCAGATGTTCTTTCACATTTGTAAAATATATATTAGGAATGTGAAATACAAGAACTCCTAAGACATACCTATCAACAGAGGATGTAGGGAAGTGAGTTGAGGTGAGATTAACCTTTGTACAGGTTAACCTTTTCCATTAGCTCAAGGAATGACATGCAGGTTAAGCATTTGTGGTTAACAGAACTTTCCATGTGATATCAAGTCAAGATAATGCATACTGACCTTTAAATGCACAGCATACACTGCAAAGATAAATATGTGTAAACATGTATTTTGCGGAAGGCTTAGCTGGCACCTCACTGTGTTGGCTTGTTTGTTTATACACATCGAGGCCTGGCTCTAGCAGAGTTACAAAGAGGCACTGCATTCCCAGATTAATACTTCCCAAGGCATTACGTGCTGCCTTTCTTGTGATAATGCCCAGCCACAGCACCAAAGGGGAACTTTCCTTCCCCTGCTGGCACTGAGATCAGGGCTGCTTCCGTTCATGACCAACCTCCACAGAGTTATCCAACTTGGAAATAGAAATTTCACAGCTTTGTTGGGTTTTATTGTACCAAATGTGTAGATGAATTCTTTTATAGAGATTAGGGCCCTGTACCTCAGCCAGGATAAAATGGCTCATTGACTTCAATAGAGTTTAGCTGATTGATGCAGGCTTTGGGACTCCTCCTGCTAGGTCAAATTTCATTCTACTTGTTTCAGCTGAATGAATGAAGACTAGAGGCCAGGGCTAGGGAGAGTTTTAAGTACAGGAACAGTGAAATTGTCCTATGTAAGATAAAGTGTGGACCAACTTTCCTCAATCTGTTTGTGGCTACCAAAATCTGTGGTCTTCCAGGGAAATATACTGCAATTTCTGAGTAAATATGTAGGAGAAGTTTCCTGAAAGTAGAAAAACTAGGAACAATGATGCATTCATTATTTTTTAAATAATTGAATGTGGTATACCAATTACACAAATTTTATAGAAGAATTATTTTTTGTATAAAATAGTTCTCAGTGAAGACTGAGCTCCCATGGTGCAAGATAACAATTACTAGATCCCACTGCAAATTTTTTCTAAGTGTCTTGGTATTATAGTAATATAAAGATATTATGGAAGAGTAGACAAAAGAGAGATTTTTTACTATATAATTAAAGGAAGAAAAATATATTCCCTTTAAATGTTTTGAGTTGTTTTGTCTCATTCTGCTTTTTTTTTTTTTTTCCATGTAGAAGGACTTCATTATTTTTTTGTGTCTGAGTTTTGAATTGTTATATGTAGAAACGTGCTTGTCAAACTAAAGGGAAAAAAGGAAATGCATAGAGAGTTCAAGCTAAGACGGTTGACTTGGGAAGAAGAAGTACGGTTGTGTAGGGATGGGGTGAGGAAGGCCAAGGTGAAGCTGGAACTGAAGCTGATGGGCAATGCAAAGAATAACAGGAAAGGCCTCTACAGGTATGTTAACCAGAAAAGGAAAGTCACAGTAGGTATACCCTTTCTTCCTGATAAACAGTGCTGGAAAATTGGTAACAATGGATGAGGAGAAGACTGAGGTACTCAACAACTTTTTGCCTCAGTCTTCAGTGGCAACCTCCGGTCCCACATCTCTTGAGTGTATGGACAGCAGGATGGGGACTGTGAGAGCAACATCCACCTCTCTGTAAGTGAAGATCAGGTTCATGACCACTTGAGGAACCTGAATGTACATGTGTGTATGAGACCTGATGAGATATATCTCAGGGTCCTGAGAGAATTTGCTGATGTAGTTGCTCAGACTGTTTTCATGATATTTGAAAAGTCATGGCAGTTAGATGAAGTCCAAGGTAACTGGAAAAAGGGAAAAATTGTACTCAGCTTTTAACAGGGTATAGGGGACTCTGAGAACTACTGACCTGTCAGCATCACCTCTGTCTTCCAATCCAGGCCATTCTATGATTCTATTATTTTAATTATGATGCATAAGATTTTGTTATTTTTTCATGTCATTTTTATGCTCCGTGCCTTTTGTTGACTGCTAAAAATTTTGGAACAGAGCTAATACAAAATGTTTTTAAAGGAGATATTTTTTTATTTCTGATTTGTCTTTTCATGACTGAGTACAATTTCTTCAGTGACTTTTTTTTGACACAGAGGTTACATTACTTAGTTACAAAGCCACTGCACTTTTTAAGGGGCAAGAATTCTTATCTGGTGTACCATGGAAGATTCTTACCATTGTGAGAAAAAGCTGTGCCTGAGAGTAACAAAAATGACCCTTTTCCTAATTTTCTCTAAATATGTATTGAAAAAAAGAACTAGAATACATTAAGCCTTCAAGATTTTATAAAATTTGGTAAGGAAGGCATTCTTTCATAGCATTTTATTACCTCAGGTATTTCTTCAACTGTTACAGGAAAATGATTAGTATTATACTATATTGGTTTGAATACAAAAGGGATTTCTGATATTTAGAAATATGTATTACAGTTTACTCAGTTGTAACAAAGAATCCAGATTCTAAGAAATTAAAATAATATTGTTAACTAATCTTAATCTAAAAAAAATTATCTATTGGGGGTTTTTTTGTTTTTTTCTTCGGTTGTTTGATTTGGTTTTATATTTCTCCTGACATTCCTGTAAATGACTTACGTAGTGGGATAGGAGATTGCACTTTTCTTTTGGGTTTTCTGTGGCCAGGTTTTGGTAACAGTGAGGTGTCTGAGGGAGAGGCTTATTTGAGAAGCTGTTGGAAGTCTTCCCCATGCCCAACAGAGCCCATGGCAGCTGGCTCCAGACTGGACCCACTGCTGGCCAAGGCCAGGCCAATCAGGAGGGATAGTAACGCCTCTGTGATAACATATTTAAGAAGGAAGGGAAAAAATGCTAGTTTAGATGAAGATGGCTGCCGGAGAGGAGCAGAGTGAGAGCCTGTGAACAACAATGCAGACACCAAGGTCAGTGGAAAAGGAGGGGGAGGAGATGCTCCTGTTACAGGAGCCAAGGTCCACCTGCAGACCGTGGTGAAGAGCATGGTGAAGCAGCTGTGCCCCCAAAGCCCATGGACAACCAGGAGTGCAGAGGTCCACCTGCACCCATGGAGGAGCCAACACTGGAGCAGGACTTCCTGGTAGGACTTGTGGCTTGTGGGGGACTCATACTGGAGCAGCCTGTACCTGAAGGACTGCACCCTGTGGAACGTGACCCATGTGGCAGCGGTGTCTGAAGGGCTGCTGCCCATGGGATGGGCTCTCACAGGAACAGTTTGTGAAGGACTGTCTCCAGTGGGAGAGATTCACGCTGGGTAAGTTCATGAAGAACTGCCTCCCGTGGGAGGGGCTTCACGATTGGCAGAAGAAGGACTCCTCTCCCTCAGCAATGACAGAAAACAACAGCCGACCATCACACCCATTTCCTGTCTCCCAGCACCGCCGGGGAAGAGTAGGTTGAACGTGTAGAAGGAAGAGGTGTTGGGGGGAAAGGTGTCTCTAATGTTTCTCGTTCTTAAGCTCTGATTCTATTAGTAATAAATTAATTTCATATCCCCACATAGAGTTTGTTTTGCCTGTGATGGTGATGAGTGAGGGATCTTTTATGGTCCTTATTTCAACTTGCGAAGCCCTTCATTATATTTTCTTTCCTCTGCTGTTTGCAAGGAGGAGTGAGAGATTGGTTGTAGTGGGACCCTGGCACTCAGCCTGGGTTAAATCACTACAGCTTCTTTTGTGACTGTACTACCAACCAGGGCAGACTGCAGCTGTGGTGAAGGAGAGAAGTTGTGTGCTCTTCTGCAGATGGCAGTGCAGGTAGAGGTACTGGGACACGTGAGACTGCAAGTAGCTTATACCTCATGAGCCTCTTCCAGTATCATTCACATATTTTATTCATATTGAACAGAGTGTAGCAGGCTACAGTGTGACTTGCATTTTGCATCTGTACAAAGAAAAGGAAAGAAATAAGAATTCTTCTTGTGCCCCTGGGGCTGGTTTTAGGGTGAGCTGACACAAATAAATGCTGTAAATCTGATTATTTTCCCTCATTTGGTGCACAGGAATAGAAATTGGAAGACAGGCAGATCAATACACTAAATAAGGCATCTGAGTCATTCAAGAAATATTGATATTTACTATTCATTTGGGTCTGCAAAAAATGACCATCCTTTTCCTTGAAGGCTGAAAAAATAGGGAGGGCCTCATGCTGTGAAGGTATATTGTCTCGGGATTTCTGCAGAAAATGAGGTAGTTTATGCAGTTTTAAAGATCAGAGTCTCCTGAAGTGTTCTGCCTACGTTCAGTATCTGTGTCCTCACAAGCTGCTCTGGACACCTGGAAGGATTAGCCTGGAGGCACTCTCTTGCGGGAAGTCTCTTTCTTTAAAAGAGTTTAGAGTAATTGCTCCGGGAATATCCCTACCCTCATAGACTGGGTCAGGACTTAAATATTTATTTCCTTAGCGCAGGGCTCCTCTGTGTAAAGCAACTTCTCACATTCACGTGCTCATTCTTTGGAGTGAGGAATGGCAGACCTGACCAGGGAAAGCTTGGGGCATGGGTGGAACTGGCAATAATCTTTGAAAAAAAAGGAACACCAAATGTCATACAGATGGAAACAATTTTTTTCTGGCACAAGAACATAGGATGTTGCTTAAGAGATTAGGGAATTTAGATACCTCTGGATCTAGGCAGGACAATAAGGGAGTTATAAGTTCGTGTATAGGTGTTGTTAAATATGCAAAAGCCCCTCTCTGGATTTTGTTTTGGCAGCTAAACTTCAAAATATTGGTTTCCTTTCTGGAGAAAGGGGAGTGGGTAAATTTCTACTTCATATTGTTTGCAATTTTCCCTAAAAATAAGCGTTAATTCTGGTTGTTTTGACTGCATTCACAAATATTTCTGTGTGATTAGTGAAAGCATGGGAAAGGGAGAGTGAAAGTGTATGGAGTGATGTATAAATAGCAGCAACAGATATATTTTAAATATCTAGGTCTTTGGAGGCTTATATGGCCAAACTTTCCCAGCTTTTAGAGGTTAACCCATTATTTCTGTGAATGTTAAAATAAATCAAATCGTGCTTCCTTGAAATCAGTCAGAGTTTTGCCACCAAATTTAGTGGGAAGAGGACCAAGCTGTGTAACTGTTATTTAATGCCACTGCATATAGGAAAAATGAACACATTTATTTTGCTTGGAACCAACATTATGTAATAATTCCTCACAAGTTTGAGGTTATCTGGTTGGTAGGAAACAGAGTTCTTGGGGGAAAAAATTACTCCAACAAATGTCATTTGCAATATATCACAAGGTAAATGTTAATTCTAGTTAACATTAAAGGAAATTGTCTAAAATAACTTAAGATGCAAAGAATAGCATTTAATGGAAGGGAACTTAAACATAATAGGTTTATGTAAAAAATAAGTCAACAGGTTTATGTAAAAAAATCTGTTTGCCAGGGCATTCACATGGCTCAAACATGCTATGGATAATGCCAAAAATTAGAACTATGGTGAAAGGTAGGCAAAACATTGAACCTTGGAGGACAGCTTGTCCTTGATGCACACAGTAGGACCATGAAGTAATTTATGACGCTTAAATTCTGTGGTGAAGCATTCTTTTGTCTCACAATGCATAGGCTTTTGTTCCTTACACCAATGTGTGATAGTGACCAGTTCTTCACTGGGTCTCACCCTGGCTGGCCCAGGGGTTTACACTGTTGCCATTCTGGAACAGGCTCTGTGACCTTCCCCCAACACCTGGAGGTGTCTCTTCCTCTCCTACTCTCCAGTATAAACATAAACATGCTACTTAGAGCAAGCTTTTACCTTGAATATATCCTCAAGGGAAGTACACATCCTTATGCATAGTATATAAAAATAAATCCCAAAGAGTAATCTGAGACCAGTCAAAAATGTGCATGAAATAGGTACTTGTTATGAAGCAGTATGCATTACACCTTTGACTAAAGTTGAAATAATTTATTTAATACCGGGACAACTGCACAGTACAATTGTAAAATTTCCTTTTGTGTCCAGAGATAAGTATCTGACTGAAAGCTATCAAAATTTCAAGAGTTCTCAATCACAGACATAATAATATTGTGCTCACTTGTGTAATGAAAATTGTTGTTGGGATTTTGATAAATCTCAGTAGATGTTGTCCAGGTTAATAACCTTGACCAGACTTCTTTCTAACACGGTGCATTCATATTTAGAATTGGTATATCTGGAATATATTCCTTCACATGCTGAGAAATAAAAGCACAGCCTTCTCAAAGACTCCTTATCTCCTGCCAGCTTCTTTTTCAAAATAGATGTGATTGCTACAAACATCTAAGCCTCTCTTCTCTTTCTTCTTTCTGGTTGTGTTTCAGACATAAGGCCAGTTTCCCGCCACAGTGCAACACTGCCATGAATGGGCTGACCTGGATACAGGAATAGAACTCCTTGGACCCAAGGTGAAGCCACAGGCATGGAGCTCCAGACATGATGGGAGAGCAAAGTTGAGGATTATAGCTCACCCTTTCTCCTATGAGACTTTGTATCAGTGAATCAATGCTGAAGAATGAATTGTTCTCTGGGGTCCTCTGGCGTCATCCATATTATCTTCCCTTAAATAAATGCTGCTTTCATGACATTCTTATGATGCAGTTACCTTGGTGTATGTTGTCTGGGAATACATCTGGGAATACACATGTTCCCCATTACATTATTTAAAGTGGTGGAAACTAATGTACCTTGCTTTTGTGCACTCTATGTTCCAGTGCTATATACCAGAAGTTCTGGGCTCCACTATTAAAAGGCAGAAGTATTTTTCCTCTGTTCAAAAAGGACTAAAATATAACCATACCTAGAAATTTTCCTCAATAGTTGCTTACATGACAGATTAGGTAGCTATGCTGAAAGACTTTGTTTAAATTAATCATATCACAATGATAGTCTGAAAGCAATCTTTACACAGTCTATACGTGAAAGTCTGTATTTGTCCTTATGTCCACTATCTTCAGCCTCTCTTCCTCTTGTAGGAGGACCTTTACATTTCTAAAGGAGCCAGTAGAATACAGTTTGCATAAGACTGCCATGACAGGACAGCATCTTTCAAGTTCTTTGCCTTTCATATAGCAGATAACATACTGCTTTGAAAAATAAATTTTCGTGTTTCAGTGTGGATTTTGTTACACACATGGAAGAGATATTTTGCACATACATGAGAAGCCACCATGGTACTTCTGCTCTTCAGCATGATACTTTTCCCAGTTTTAGGTAGATTATGGTTAAAACACTACAGATGCTGAGCTGGGGTTCCGACAGAGGATGGAGCCCTACATGCCACCCTTCTATGAAACTGCTATACATATGGGTTTGAAACACCCCATTTATATGTTGAGAAATACATTCAGTGCAGGTCGCTCAATGTGCAAAGTGCAGTGCTGCTGCAGACTGAGCTCTGGGTGGCAGGAGGTCTAGGCAAGAGGCCATGCTGTGAACTGCCGATCCTTTGCATAACAAAGGGCACAGGCATCTGTGGAACAGCCAGGTAACTGAACACATGAACAATGACCCCCAGTGTGGTGTAGCTGTGAAGAGACTTTGGTCTCAGCTCAGATGATGTGACTGTGACTGTCATAATGGCTTCTGGATGGTCAAACAGGAAAGTTACCTTAACATACGTCCTCTGCTGATCTGAAATGGTTTTACTCAGTGAAGGAATGAGGAAGATGCATATAGAGTGACTGATGCCTAAAGAAGGGGCCATAAGGTGAATATCAATCAGTCTTGTCTTCCTTGCTCACACATGAGGATAGCTGCCATCACAAAATTGGTGTTTACTGTGGCTGTAAAGGGAATCCTAGACAAATCCAACCTTATGCAGAGTCCTGTTCTGCTACTACTGATAGCTGTTCAGTTAAGGCTATCCAGGAAACAGAAGGCAGGCCCTGAAGAATTACTTCCAAAGTGTTCCACTTCTTTCTTTTGAGACCAGAAAAGTTTATCTTCGCTATATAGCAGTCTTGGCAGGAAAAAATGAATACCTGTGTTCACGTATGTATACTTTCATTTGCACATGAATATCATTGTCACTGTGGGGACAGCATCTCCACAGTACCAAAGATATCCAAAATCTCCTTGCATGAATAATGGCAGAGAGATGATCAAGATAGAGAGATGATCATGCCATGATCATGATCATGAAACACAAGGAAGAACATACGGAAGCAGAAGTGTTTGTGAATAAATTGCTCCTTTCCTTATATAGCCTATCTACACAGCATTTTCTGTCATGAGTTTACTATTTATAAAGCTTTGTGGAGAATTCTAGTTTCTGTTATACTGACTCCTATGTAGTCTGAGTAATAATTTATAAGATCATAAAGACAGACCATATTTTAAGAAAGAGGCAAAGAGCCAGGGTACAGGTTGAACTTATAGCCTGATTTCTGCATTTCATGACATTTGAGAACTTGATTTATCAACCTTAATGTTACATTAACATAAGCACAGAATTTCCTAGGGACTGCACATCAAATTTAAAGGGGGGAAAAAAAGAAACAAAGAAGATCAGAGTGTAAAATCACTGTAAATTCTTTCCTCTGTATCTTGCATTGCTTACACAAAGAAATCCAGATTGTGCTTTGCAGCATTATTGTCCCACAAGCTTGGAAGGAAGAAAAGATCCTCTGTTCAGCAAAAGGCAGTTGTTGCTCAGAAGAATACAGTGCTTTTCTCCTCAATGCATTGGGAAATCTGCAAGAGATGAAAAGACCAAGGTTGTTATCCTTGCTCCAACTAGTTAACTAGACGAGGTGGACAGGCACTTAGCAGTAAGTATTCTGGGTGTAGCATGTGGCAGACTTTGATGTATGAAGGTGTATATGAACATCCTCAGTCACACTGGTCAGGGAGATTGCTCTTAACTGCGGCAATAACTCTTAGTGCATTAGTTGCTCTTACAACTACTATGGTTTCTAATATGGTATCGAAGTTTACATTCAAAACATAGATTCCTGGAGTTTGAATGCTTTGAAGAAAAGAAGCCATGAATATCTGCTAAGCACTCAGGTCCCTGACTACAGAATATTCAAGGTAACTTTTACATTTGTTTTAAGAAATTTGGCTTATGAATGGCATAATCTTTTATATGCTGTAATTCTTAATAATGGTTCAGAGGGGAACTTCATTACCGTTAAGCTAGATACATTCTCAGAAAGTATAAAAGGACAAAGACAATGCATTTCTGTTTCATTATTTATGCATTTCATCCCTGTTTTTCTTTCAAAATATTTTTTTGCCGTGCTGCACCAACTCCTCCAGTACTGGGTGCTGATATAAACTCAGCAGTACTTGGTGCTCTGCCAGTTGCAAGAAGAATACTCTACAAATCATCCTGAATTTAGCAGTGTTAAATTCTATTAATTCTCCTGAACTTAGTAGTGATTAACTGAGGTTGGCTAGGCAATACTTCTGTCTGAGAAAAGCTGAGATAGTCAAGCTGTTCTGTTGTAGTTCTTTTGTTTTGGAAATAGCTGTTTTTACTTGGCATCTGCACACCCTCAGAGTAAAGTAAATATGCTACTGTGATCTAAAAAACCTGATTAGCTCCATATCCAATTTTCCACAATTGAGGTAGATCCACTGTATGTGCAGAAGTCTGTGGTTGGCAAGAACTGATTTCGTTTCAGTGAAATAATTAACTTACCAATGTTGTTGAAGATTGATTTGATCACAAAAATGAAGCTAACTATTACATGTAAACATTTTCATGATCTTCCAGTAGATTTTATGTAAGCATGTCAGTTCCTTCAGGGATCTTTAAAATGCCAGAGGGCCAGTGTTGCAATTACATGTTCTGGAATATTTCAACAGTCACTCTACACCCTTTAGTAATTGCTTCCTTAATTCCTGCCAGCATTCCCCAAAATGTTTCTCACCTTGTCCACAATGACTGTATAAAATTTTCTAAAATGCTGCACTAATCCTAGTGAAATATTAAAAAGATTTCTTACCTTCTATTGAGGAAGGAACAGTTAGTTTCTGGCATGAGGAATATTCTCAATTATATGAATAAGCAGACACAATGGAGTTAACTACTATTGTGTGGTGGAGATAAATACTTTAATTCTGTCACCAATCTCACAGTGTTATTCTCCCATTTCATATTTCATTCTTCCAGCTGCTTCTCCATCTCAAAATTTTAGCCTTTTTACCTGCTGTTTTTTGCTTTACCAGGCTGAGAAAAGATTACAACATCTTCAACAAAACATCAGCTGGCCCTCACTTCTGCTTTTACTGAGGACTACTATATGGTGTTTGAGAGGTGTGTGTTGAAGGCTGCAAAAGGAAGGGACGGGGTGTGCAGTAATACAGTTTCCACAGATGCAGCCACTGTGTCTGAAATAACTAAAGGGTTAAAAATTATAGCTCCTCCATTTCAACTTAGCAGGGTTGGGTTAGTGTGCAAATAATTTTGGATGCCACATAAACAAAAACCTGAAGTCCATATTGTGTTATCACAAAATTCTTTTCAGGAACTGATGCAAAAATGTTTGGGTAGATTGGTTCCAAAGAATGCAAAGCAAGTGTAAAAGGCTGACTTTACTTAGTTATTAAGTCTATAGAATTATTTTAGACATTGCCTATTTTCTTCTTTATCAGCTTGCTCCCTTCCAGTTTGGGTATCAGATATTCTGCCTTGGGTTAACCTGCATTTTCACATTCATTTTATAACAAATAGGACAGAAACTTCCTTTCTGAAAACAGAACTAAATTCAGCATCATGGAAATACAAAAGGCAATGCCATTACCAAGGGATTCCTGTGAACTTTTGCAACTCATTTTGAGATGCACGACACCTCCGAGTGACCCTCTCTTAATATAGCTAGTAGGAAATTATGACCTTCTAAAACTTCCTCTACCCTTTCATGTAGAAGAGCTATTAACTTGTGCATAAAGAAAGTATTTATATCCACAGCTGAGGATTTTAATACAGGACTGTTATTTCGGAGATGAATTAAATTACTTGATTTTGAACCAAAAGCAGCAGTATTATGTAACACCTATTAGCCTTCAAATTTGTGTTGGAAAGAAGAATCCATGACAGCTATCCCCCTTTTCCTTATCCTGACTTATTCTAGCACTGGTGTTTCTGAAATTAGCTATAAATATGGCCTTGGCAGCTATGCAAACAAAGCTTGCTCTTGCAACTTAAATAGTATGAGTTGTTGAGTGCTGCTGGAGAGGTAGAACAGCTTCTGATGCCATTGTCTTCAAGCACAAATTGACAATGACACATCACAGCTTGCATAGTTCACTGGGTTGCAGTCCTGGGTTTATAATCAATTCACAGGGTTTTTTTCAAGTCTTGCGTCAGACCATCAATAAGAACAATATGTTAAAATTTGGTAAGATGAAAAAAGTTATAGCAATACCGCAGGTTAAATCCTGAGCTTGTGTGAATCAGCATGGCATGGCTGATTCCAGTGATGCTGTATCAATCTACTCCTGTTGAGGTTCTGCTTTAAAAATTTTAATGGCTATCAGTTTGGAAGAAATACTTCAGATATACTGTTTAATAATGGCTTAGATGCCCCAGCAAGAAACAATATCATTCTATATATTATTCCATTTTAAAACAATATAAGCCATGTGTGAGAAATTAAATCTATCACCCTCGGAAAGAGTTCAGGCTGTCAAAATGGTAATTGAAATGAAATTCAATTACCTATTTTCTGTATTACCTATGGTTATTCCCCAGAAAATATTAAAGGATATAGAAGAGGAGATTATCGTGCAAGGTGCTTTTATAATATAATTATTATCTTAATTACTTTAAGAAGAATCTGTACAATTCTGCAGAAAACCAGACGAAAGTTATAAGAAAAAGTTATAAGAATTTCAGCAGTTTGTCAGGCAAAGACTAGCTGCCATGGACCATGACCATCACGCTGTGATGGCAGCCACACCCTCAATTCTATAGGTTTTCCTCATGCTCGGCCTTTCAGCGGCAATAGACTGGAAGGAATGAGACAGACGTTGAACTTTTCCTATCTCTCAAAGAAGGAAGCCATCAGGGAAGTACCTTTCGTCCCTTTCTCTCTGAACAGCCCATTCATCTCTGCACCTTTTCCTTGCTGGAGCTAGTCCAGCTCTGCCCTAAGTGTCAGGGTGCTTTGGGTGGCAAATCCTCATTGAAAGTCCAGTGGCCCCTGGACTAGGTAGGAACTGGCCTTCAAGTCCCTGTGTAACTTTTATAGCTGTGGATAGTGGAGCTCAGAGACTGTCCTTGGCACAATTTCACCGTACCATGTGGAGCGGAATGATGCAGCAGAAGGAACTGTGAGATACCATTTCATACTGCAGTTTGAAAGTGAGCTATAGTCTCCAGACTAACTAACACTGCAACCAGAGGTCATGAAGACACAAACCTCAATGCATTTACTAATCATTGAGATATTGCATAAAAAAAAAGAAAGAGGTGCTCAATATAATATGCAGAATGGAGAATCAGATGAGATTTAGGGTCCTTTGTAGATTTAGTCCTTAACTAATGCATACGTATTCTGTAAGTAAAAGACAAGCACAAACTGTGCTTACTCTACAAAGAAATTAGAACTCCTCAAGGCAGAAATTTTTAAAATTGGTTGATGATGTCAAGTGTCTGTGTTATAGAAGAGTTTGTATATTTTTCCATGTCAAGTTTATACAAGAAGATAAAAAGAGACAATCAAAAGGAAAAATAAGATCAAGACCAGGCCATTACATGCTGGTGCTCTCAGAGACTGGTATTTCCTATTCTATCACAAAAAAGAAAACTGATTATATTCTACACGTCACGAAAAATATCAAGAACAATAAATACTTCACTAAGTGTGGCATGGAACAGGATGGTGTGAGTTTATGTTAATGTATTCCCAATCTCTTTAATTCATACAAAATTTTCTGTTACCTTGCCAGATCCTTAATGGGAGCAAACTGGAAGTTGTGGTAGAGATTTTAAGAGTAGATTGGAATTTGTGTGTGGTGTTCATGCAGAGAAGAGGCAGTTCTTGGTGGTTCCTGCACTCAGGATTTTGATTTTCGGGGCATAACCTCAAATATAAGTTACAGAGCAGCAGAGAGGAAGACCAAGTAGCTCATGTGCATTAACCTCATTTGCCTTTGTGCTACTGACTGTAGACAGCCTGACCTCTAAGTGAGCCCATGCTGGGATCTGCAGTGCTTAACAAGACTCTTTCTGATACTTGAACTAAACTGTTTACAGCTTGCTTGCTAATTTCTCTACTTCTCTGATGCCTGCAGCATGGAGATGCTCTGATTATTAGTTGCCTTCGCATCACCATCAAGAGGTCTTGGTGGTACTTGAAATAAATAGATAACATTCAGGGAACCTGAGTCCTCATCAAAACTAGGTGTGAATGACAGGAAGAGTTTATACCATGAAATGAAGTCAGATGCATCCCTTATCCATTCTGAACAGGCCAGTCTCAGTAGCACAAACAGTCAAACCATAGCACAGTCTTAGCAGACTAGCCTCACAGACTGGTTGTGCTTATTAGCCTGAGCATCACTCTAACAAGGCTGATTTTGGGTTCACAGTATTTCTGTGCTATGTAAATGTATTGTTAGCCTAGGGCTAGCTTGAGGTAATCCACATGAGACTGCACTGCACTAGGCAAGTGTTCACTTTCTCTTTGTGGGAGTTGATGGATTTCTCTGTATCGTAGTCACTTCATGGAGGCTGTTGGAAAAGGGTTTAATTTTATCTTCTTTTGGCTCTTTTTCTAGGCACAGTTTGCATTTCCCAGTTACCTAGTCACATGGGAACTCAGAGCACAAGTGCCATTCAAGGCTGAGTTAGAATGGCCAATTTCCATAAGGAAACTTGCATTTTGATATTGTAGCCAGGAAGAAATAATTATATAGAGCTAGATCATTCCCTCAAGCCATAGACTTGTATTTGGAAGAGTTTTCATGGCATGAATTGGATGCACTCTGACACTTGGCATGCATAACAACATGGAATTTGTTGAAGAGACTGCAGCATCATGCTTCTGGCTGAACCCTCCCTTGTTGACCATCATGGTTTCCCAGAAGGGCAATTAGGTGCAGTGCTTGAATTCCCCCAAGCATCTGAGCTATAAGTTGGTCTGACCTATGTGCTGCAGGGGAAAGCTTCTTATTCCTTCCCCTTTTGCTATGACCATGGAGACCAGCCGGTGCGTAACTAGTCCTTTTGTGATCAGTCGAACAGTTGTGCTATGCTGAGAAGGTCTAGAAGAAAGAACAAAGTATATTAATTTCCTCTCTGAAATGAGAAGCAAACCCAAGATCTTACTCCTCTATATCACTTTATGTAAATAAAGCTGCAAAGTTGCAGCTCCCTTGTTGTTTAAACCCTCATTGGCAATGTAGTATTCGAAGAAAAAGAAAACAAAAGCTACAACCAAGGAAATCTCAGGCAAATCCTCACAGCTGAGATGTGGTCCTCACAATACAGTAAACACGTTTTTAGCTTGGCTATTCAAGATGTAATTTTTTTTTCCTTTTGCGTTTTGATAAATAATAGCTGCAAAGCTCTTTGGAGACCTCCGGGAAGGTTTTAAGCCTGGCCAATGGCCAAGGAACCTGCTCTTTGTAAAGCAAGAGTCAGAAGTACTGAAGGCTGATTCCACTTTCTTAATATAAAGTTTGTGCAGCTTTAAGTCCTCAGCTCTGAGTGAATGAACAATGCTGAAAGACAGTTTTTTAATGGAGCAAGAATGATGGGAACAGGCATCAGAGAATAGCCTGAGCTATCATAAAGGAAAAGAAATGGAGAAATACATTAATTAGAAGTTAAAATAAGTCTAAATTTATATTCTACTTTACATTTCAATGTTGAATTTCACATATGAGTTTCATTAATTTCATTTTGGGTCTTATGGCCTTGGATGGTCCTTGGAATTGGATAAGTTTAAGTTAGATTTTTAAAACTTTTAATTTCAGAATTTCTCCAGCATGAGATGGATGCATTTCCATGCACTGAATGTGCTTTTCATAGTTATGTCTGTTTTATTTGTTCTTGATCATGTTTTATGTAGCGTTTCCAGGATATAATTGTATTTCGTAGGTGACTACCCCTCAGTTACTATTGTGGGAGTGTTACATGATTTCTTTTTAAAAACATTTTTAATTAGAAATTTTTCTTATTTATTTTCTCAAGACATAATTATACTGTGATAACTGCCAGGACATTGCAACCCCATGTCATGCAGGCAGCCTTCTACGAATTCAGAATAATCATCTTTTCATCTTACACCTGCAAACAAGAAAAAGTCAGCAAAATGGCAAGACAGTCTACCTTGATAATATATTCAGAGCAACAAAACCAACAATATATTTTCATTTCCTAAATCGTTTCTCAGCCCACTTCTGATTGTTCTCAACTCTGCTTTCCAGTCTCAATACAAATTTGTGAAGTGATAGCACACCCATCAGACTACATGAAACAAAACATGACAAACATCACAATAAACTCTATAGCAGGTTAATCACCTGTATTAGCATGGCTATTTTCTTTGTTAGCAACATTCAAACCACCCTTTCATTAACACTCTTTAACCCTATAGTTAGAGGACATCTTCCCATTTATACATTGATTTTGTTCTTTGCAATTTCAGTATTACTGGATTATTTGAACTATCTAAACCCTTTAACAATACATTTGACTTCATTAGTACATCTGTTTTTTTTATTCCTTTAGTTATATGTTGAATGGTCTAGAGGAAGGCAACCCTGCCAATGGCAGTGGGGTTGGAACCATATCATCTTTAAGGTCCCTTCTGACCCAAGCCATTCTGTGATTACTGTATGTAGTTTTTCACGGACATGCACACACACATGAATGATCCAAGAAGTGAATGATTTCCACCATAAAGAAATTACTAAAGTAAATTCCACAAAACTCATCATATGAGCGACACATGGACAAAAAAGAGAGAAGGTGAAAATCGATAAAGAAGAATTGCAGGGAGTACACCATGTTCAAAGAGCTAAATGATATCTTGATGATGTAACAGATGGTAGGTAGATAGCTAGATAGACAGATAGATAGATAGATAGATAGATAGATAGATAGATAGATAGATTGATTGATTGATTGATTGATTGATTGATTTTGAAGGCTAAGACCGGAGATAATGCATCAGAAGTAGTAGGCAGCCATGATCAAAAGCATCATTTTGAGAATGGGAAAATACATCATTAGTTCTTTATGAAATCCTCTCTCACAATAAAAGCAAAATCTCTTGCTAAGAGAGCATTTATAGTGTTCGTTGCTCTAAAAGTTAGGGCGAGCACTGAAATTCCTATCAATCGAAGATTTGCAATACATTGAGTAAAAAAGTAAAAGAAAAAAAGAAGTGGCAGTTAAACCTGTAAGCAAGCTTTGCCTTCTGCAGCCCAGTCAGTCTTTATACCCTATGCTGTCATTGAACAAAACTGTACCTGCAGTGTAAATGCAACTAGGGCTTTACTAATATTTATTGAAGATAGATCTGTGTTTTGTCCTATGTACACAGATATAGACTTTCAGCTGAAATGACTTGTCAACATTGAAATTTTATTGTACATGAATTCTAAATGAGGTGATATTTTACCACAGAAATATGCTTGCAAGCAGAAAAAGTTTATCTGTGTATCCTGTTTTGTTTCAGGTTGTTAATAAAAACCTGTTTATTTCTTTTTTTACATTTGGAAGTAGCAGGTGAAATAATCCCCAATGAGTAATTTATTAAATGAATTTTGCCAATCTTTTTTCTGCTGCCCATGAATTGCTACAAATATATGAATTCCAAAAAGCACTGATGAGTTGAAACTATTTACAGATTTCAAGAGTTTACATAAATATTTCTTGGTCTATGAATCAGTAAAAGATATAGCATTATAGATTACACCTGGCATCCGTAAACAGGAATTAAATAAATTATATAAGTTTACTTTTTTTTTAAATACTTGCAAGTTTTTTTCCTAGTCAATATTTACATCTTGGCTACTCTGTAGTGAAAAATATTTAATGCAGCCCATCTAACCTGAAATTAGCTTGGGTACTGCTCCAATGGTGTGACTGTCATGGAGCCAATGCCAAAAATGGCCAAAAGCCCAAGTGTCCACAGAGAGGTCCAGGCAGGATTTCTGAACTGATTGTCTTGCTCTTGGCAGTCAGGCTAGCCGGGGTAAGGCTAGTTCAGATAAACAAGGCATATCCTTCATCTGCAGCAGTTCACATAAAGTCATTCTGGGCTAAATTTAAACTCCAGCAACAAGGATGAAATGCCTTGAATTGCTCTGTCTCAGGAGCCCTGGGTCAAAAACAAAGCTTGCTTTTTGTGCAGGGCCTGTCTGTTAGTAACATTGAAATTAATACTGAAACTCATAGGCCTTCTTAGAAAGAAATCAAGAAGTATACTGAATATTTTTGTTAAAATTGCTATTTACTCTTCTACAGCCTGGAAAAAAACAGGGTAGTGCAGCATTCTGGAAGTATCTCTGAGAAAAGTACTCTGAAGAGTCACCTCCTTAAGCATGTTTTCTACACCTCTTGTTTAACTAGTTCACATACTCATTTTTGAGTCATCATAGCCACATTAGGTAATAAATTAAAACACTGGCAGCATAGAAGAATTTTATCAAATTTGTACAGACAGCTATTAGCATATTTACTGTGGCCAAATTGTTTCACTCGATTTATTTCTAAGTCAGAAACAGTTTCAGCAAATACATCAGCATTCCAGCTCAATCAAAAAGTATTTATTTCCTCCTTAGCAAAAAAATCAAGTTAGTAATATTCTGAATAATACATTATCTATACCAATCCATCCATTCACCCAGAACTCAATTCTCTTAGGCTGAGCAATATTTTAGGTTTAAATTTCCCTGTTTGCATTTCTCTGAGGGTAATAAAAGATCTTTACAAAACACTGAGTCAAAAGGGCTTATTTTTATCCAGTATTGGGAAGGGATTTCTTGTTCCCTTAAGTAGGGAAATTTGTATATATTAATTTACCACTTAGATCTGTATACCTTAAGCTCTTGTCTTCTTGCAGTTATTCCAGCACCTATTTCAGTATTAATCCTACCACTTGCATTTTGCCTGCTAGGCCTCCTACTGCTTTGCTTTGACAACACTTCTTATTTTTCATATTCACATTCAGAATTTCTACTGCCCCTCAGTGCATTCAAGTCTTTGGGTTTCATTTCACTAATGGGCACTTTTTGAGAGAGCAATATTAGTCAACTTTTAGGTTTTCTATTGTAGGGTGACATAGTACTCTATATTTCACCTTGTAAGTGTATGCAACGAACAGAGCTTTTTTATTTCTTTAAATGAACATAGTTTACTGGGATTTTTGGTCTCCCATTGTTTCGGACATTACACTTGATCACTGAAAAGCAAATGCAGCAATCTGACACTTGATCACTGAAAAGCAAATGCAGCAATCTGTTGTATAAACCAGTTATACAAATCAACAGATGAAGATAAAAGCAAGGTGTGGGAAGAAAAAAAAAGTAAACCCTGGGGAAGTCAAGACCTTGAGGAAAAGATTAATGGGCAAATAGGAGAAGTAAAAACAAAGGGGTTAAAAGAGAGGGACCCAAAGCAAACAAAGAAAGTTAAACTGAAGGTTGGACTTGAACTCTACATTCTTTTCCAACCTTGTTAATTCTGTGTGTAATTCTGTGTGTGTGAACTTCTTTGCAAGGTGACATATTTGCTTTGCCAGAAACCATGGCTTGTAGTGATGAGCATGGACCCCCCCAAGAAAGCAGTGGCTTGTATAAGGGAAATTGTTTTAATGCTTATTACAAAGCTAGCTTTATACCTTATGTTTTTCTTTTGGATAACTGAAACTCCAGCTATCGGATATTTTAAAGAGTCTCTGCCAGTCAACAAGGGTTTATTAATCAGCACTCTCTCCACCAATCCTCAGAAGGCACGTTATGATTAGCCGATCCCACATACAGTATCTCTGAGTCCTCTGTCCTTCAGTGAAACCTTCAGCCTTTTTTGGTCATTCCTGTTTCTGGTCTTCCATCTGTCATGCACAGTCTGCTAAGAACTTAAGCATGCCCGTTAATATACTCTATCATATATAGTCATAATGTCTGGCCCTCTGACCACCTTCAGCGTATTCTCCATAGTGCAAACTGCTCATCCATTCAAAAAACACATTGAACAGTAGTCCCTGTTCAGACTGGGAATATCCCTTGTGTTTTCAGAGGCTTTTTCCATGATGGTTGAAACTAAGTGCATGCACAATAACTTTGAGGCCGAAATGCTGAAAGAAGCAACAGTTTTATATGCAAATAAGCTTGAAAAGTTAGGACAAAGCTATTATTTGGCTTAGATACACAGAGTCATTGCTGCTTAAGTGCCTGAGCTTCTCACACTAGGGCAAGAGGAATTCCTCACAGTTGACAAGAGGCTACAGTGTAGATAAACACCTGTATAGCTATAGCTATTATTTCTTTTCCTATCTTTTTCTTCATGGAAGTCTGGCTTCTCTTTATGTTTCCTGTGTTTACACTGTCCTTTGGATGGCAAAAATATATGTGGGTGTCAGAGGCATCTTCAAGATGATCTTCTCCGTCCAGACCATGTGAAGGACAGTACATCATGCTAAGATGTCTGTGTCTGGAACATGGGTAGGTGGTGAGTCTAGACTTGGGAACCAGCTTGGAATACTCAGGCAGAACAGAAAAATCCAGAAAGGCCACTGAACTTGCCCAAAACTTTGGGAGAGCTGTAGGTTATAGAGGAATCAAGCTGGGATCTTCCAGAATATCCAGACTCTGCTACTCTTGGATTAGCCTTCTTTACTGCAACAGGAGATGCACCAGGGTCTGGGACACAGAGAGTGAAGGAGAGACAACATTCAGAAAGTTTGCAGAAAGTATGTATGTGTGCATAGACACATCTTTCAAAAATTACAGAGGTAAGTGTATATAAATTCCTAGAACTTTGCCTCATGGAAATGTGGCACATAAACATAAAACTACAGTTTTCTTTTGTTTTCCTGAAGCTAAATGAAAGCAAGCTAAAATGTAACCATGCTGCAACCACAAAGAACTCATGTCCAAGGCATGCATTAGTAAGTGAATACAGTTTTCATGTGATGCCAGTCATGAAGAAGAATAATGACTGTGGCCTGATTGTAGTTTTTTTTAAGCAATAAATTACAGACACAGGTTTTCCAACTTAATTTTTTTCCTAGACTTTGGGGTTCTTTATCTTTGGGAACGTTGTACATAATAATGTATAAAATATATCTACATTTACCAACATAACTTCAGAAAGCTTTATTCTTCATCTTTAAACAATACAAATCCAGTCATTTATGGAAATTCATGAAAATGTAGTTCTTATAGACTTGTGTGAATCATGCGCCTGAGAGAGATATGAATAATGTTACTTTCTCATAGCTCTACTAAAATTCTTTGCTGTCTTACTTCACTGTATTCTGTTTTGCAAATTACAGCCAACTTCAAATTTTATCGTTTCTATATTTAGCGGTAATTTTCAGTGTTGTGTCCATTTTTTTGTTACTCTACATTAAATCTTATTGTAATTAATTTTTCAGTTATTGTTGAAGCTCATGAAAACCATCTAGTTCAATCACTACTCTTCTTTGATCAGGGACTCCTTGTTAATGGTCAGATGGACAGAAAGATGTCAGCCTCCTCCCCTCCATAGTTTTTCATGCAGTTTTTTGATTTAATGAAGGAAAAGAAAGTACCTACGGACTGCAGATGGAATAGAGAAATTCTAAAATTTCAGAACATAAAAAACCAAAACAACAGAAGTTCCTCAAAAAATCTAAAAAAAAGAAAAGGAAGCATATGCTAAATTTTAGTGTCTTCAAAAGTCCTTAGTAGCACCAAACGGCCTCTCTGAATGGCTATGGTAGTTTTGGAGGCAGTTTGAAATCAGAATAGGACATTTCCAAAGCAATAAAAAAGTACCAATCTCCTTCCAGTTAAAAAAAAAAAAAAAAGGTGACATTAGTAAATGAAGTTGACTTTATCTTTTATTTGTGTTGGCTTTCCACATTAAGACTACTGCCTTACTCTAAAAGTGCTCTACTAAAATTTTAGGAAGTATAGCTAAACATATATT
Organism: Serilophus lunatus; assembly: GCA_013399895.1. Taxonomy (NCBI): domain Eukaryota; kingdom Metazoa; phylum Chordata; class Aves; order Passeriformes; family Eurylaimidae; genus Serilophus; species Serilophus lunatus. The sequence goes on along the minus strand of VXBA01002101.1, from coordinate 86,910 downwards.
TAAAGTAAAGGTGAGTAGAAAAATATTCCAAGAAAAGAAGTGTTGATCCTAAACAATTTTAAACTAAGGGAAATAAATAAGTTATTACAGGTAGATGCAATGAAAGATTAATCTCTTTATCCATTCACTCATTTAAGTTCTTTTGAATATTGAAACAGTGACTGCATGAATTTATGAGATTGCAAATTCTGAGTATACACCAATTTGTGTGCACAAAGCTAGAGAATTTTGTGCACACACACAAATAGATAAGTATGAGAAAAAAGCACTGGCATCCATCATTTACTATTTCTACTAACAAATGTTCAGAAGCCCAGTCTAGGAGGCCTTTGAAGATTCGGCCTGTCCAAGTGAAAAATAAGCAAGAAGAATGACACTAATTTCTAAGAACATGCAAATCCTCCCTCTGTTTCAGCCCTTTCCAAGATATGACAAAAAGACTTTCAAAGCTTTAAAATGAACGTGTTTAAAATGAACCTGTTTAAAAGGTCAGAGAAACTGGGTTGTTTGATCTGTTGTATATTTCATTCAAATAGGAGGTGTATTCTTATTTATGGATAGAGGAATGTAATCAAAGTTGGTTTACACGTATGTGTATGTACATAAAATGGGATCTCTTAGAAACATACAGAATCACACAGAGAATGGGTAAAGTTGGAAGGGACCACAGTGGGTCACCTGGTCCAACCTCCGTGCTCAGGCAGGGTCACCCTAGAGCATATGGCACAGGACTGAATCCAGACAGTTCTCCAGGGAAGGAAACTCCACAACTTTGCTGGGCAATCTGTCCCAGTTTGTGATCACTTGCACATTAAAGAAGTTCTTCCACATATTCAGGTGGAACTTTCTGTGGACCAATTTCTACCTATTTCTTCTTGTCTATTTCTTCTTGTCCTATTGTTTGGCACCACAGAGAAGAGCCTGAATCCATCTTCTTGGCACCCCTCCTTCAAATACTTACAGACATTGATTAGATCCCCTCTTCCTTGTCTTTTCTTGAGGCTGAACATGCCTAGCTCCCTCAGTCTTTATCATCTTAATCATCTTCAGTCCCTTAATCATCTTCACAGCCCTCTGCTGGACCCACTCCAGGAGCTCCATGTCTCCTTTGTACTGGGAAACCCAGAACTGGACACAGCACTCCAGATTTGGCCTCACCAGGACTGAATAGACAGGCAAGATCACGCCTGTGCACCTCCTGGCAATGGTTTTCTTAATGCACTCCAGGTACAATATGGGATCCAGTACATCAAACTATACAACTGTCTTAAAAAAGCCCCTCAATAACTATAATCACCCTTTTACTATTTCAAAATTCAAATTAATGATGTATCACTACAAAAGGTGTGTGTACATTTATATAGAGAGAGTAGCTATGTGTGACATTCGTTAAAAGTCTTCATTTATTTCATCTTTGCTTAGTAAACATCAGTTTTGTTTCTCTTCTTTGCTTCCCCATGCACCAAAGAGGCACCCTGATTCACACTACTTGTACATCTGTCCACTAGAGCAAATAGTTTAGCAGTGAGCTCAGCCTCTCTGCTAAGGGCATGGGGAGAAAGGAGTGGTGGGTAAAAGTAAGTGCAGTTTTAATCACAGCTCTCTGTTTTGCTCCATAAAACATCACAGGAACCAAGGCTGAAAAATGAGTGGCCCTTTTTTTGTATAGTAACCATAAAAGATTGTGCAAACAAGATTCATCTGTTTCTCATTTGTCACCCTTTCACCACAGCGTGGTGGCTCTGACTTATATATCTTTAAAGCAACCTTTAGTTATAAAAGGCATATATAAGCTAAGGGACCCAAAATGCAGGATCATTCCTCTAATGAGAATTTTTTCTACCCCTTTCTACCTCCTCTCTCACCAGAAGACCTGCATGAAAAAACAAATACTCACTACTGCTGTCCCATCCTGCTTTTCCTCTCAGTCCCCAGGCAGCACTAACCAGGCACCTGGCTGAGGGATCAGCAACCCTGCAGGCATCTGTGGTTGCCTGGCTGCAATTATCAAGCATGTTCGGGAAACTACTTCCAGGTACCAGCTTCTGATATTTAATTCTCACCAACTGCATTACGTCTCACTACTAACCTGCTACTTGTTCATTTGCTGACTCATCTCTCGCCCCATTGATACCTGATGGATTAAATATCTCAGCCGACTCTTTCACTGGCATGCTGCTGTCTGCCTCTTATCTACTGAATCAATTCACTGCTGCTTGCTTTTCTGGTCCTCTAGGTACCTGACTAGATAATAACTGATTCCCTTCCTTTTAAGTAGACACGGTTGCCTACTCTGCTTCCTCAGATAATAGTTTCATTTAATCTTTTAGTTCCTTTTGACAGCTGCTAAACTACACTCTTGACTCCTTGACTCCTACCCTGTATACTCATGACCCTGTACACCTGTTCTCTTGTCATCATCTCTGTAACAGTTTTCCTTTCTATTACTCTCTTTTTCCCTTCTCCTTGGTACTTTCTTTCCTATTCTTTCTTTCATGTAATTGTCATTTGTATTGTCTTTTCATTTTGTCCTTTTGATTACTCATACCACATCACACTCCTGACTACTCAAAGCAGTCATTTCCCTTGTTTTATCATCCTGTTATTTGTCAGCATCATATATAAAGGTACTTGTAATTACATTTTGAACATGGTTCTTTTGGTAGTTGTCACTGTAATAAATCCACAGGTTGGAAAATTTGCAATGTGACCAGCAGCAACTGTACAATATAGTCTAATTATTAAACCTGAATTGGAAGAGCATTTTTATGAAGCAGAAGAGCTGGAGAATAATATAAGTCAATAAAAACACATGAAACCCTAGTAATAATATTCAAAAAAGCAAAGCAAAAGCTAATTACCAGAGCTGATGAATAGATTTAAAGTTGTTAAAACACCAAGATACACTCAGGCTGCAAAACAAGCAGCTTTTATTTTTGCAATAAAATAGAAAATTGAAAGCAATTACATTCTTCTTGTCCCTCTTTTTAAAAATTTTTGTATTTTCTTTTATTTCTGAATGTAAACAAGGATGTAATCAAGTTTAACGCTTGTTTCCAACCTCTGTATATTTTTGTAAAATGCCTTTAAGTTTTAAAGTAATCCAGAGGAAAATTAAGTTGGTGATCTTCCACTTAGTAACTTTTTAAAAAAATGATAGATATATTTTAAAGTTAGGAAATTCAAAGGTCTGTTAGCCTCTGAATAAAATTCTTTGTTAAATTGGTTTTATTTAAAATAAATTCACCATCTTAAGAAAGAAAAAAAGGCCAAAAACATAAGAATGTCTCCTTTAGAAATTTATTTTTTAATTGTTTACTGCAATGCTCTGCTTAGAAAACTGAAGGCAAACACTCTTTCAAAATTTTAAAATAAATTGGAGTTATCTACTTCAGTTTCATTGAAATTTTAATTATAGAGATTTTAAAACATATAAGATTTCCTTTTTTCCTGGTGCCAAGCCAAATTATAAAATCTCAGTAACCTTTCCATGATACATTTTTTGTACAGATCTAGTAATGCATTGCTTTACAGGTCATTCTTTTTGCCTTCTGTTATTCCAATAAAAGTTTATTCTTTTATTTTATCTAGAAAACCCCTGTATTTTACTCGTGTCCTTGTTAATATTTAACCTTCTATGCAGACCTGAAATTTGCATTTTTCTGTGCTTTCTGAAATTGTAAAGCAGAATGAAAAGAGTTAAAGATGGTTCTGAATAATATTTATTTTAAGTTTGGTTACTCAATGAACAAAACAATAAGATGTTAATGTGATGAGACTGTCTTTTGGATTTCAGTCTCTTTTTACTCTGAGTCCATCTCCTTTTCTTTGACAACTCTAATTTATTCTGAAGATAATTTTACAGGATGCCCTAGCTACAAACATTTTCAGAAAAAATGTGTTCGATTTTTTTCTTCCTAATTATTTTCTAGACAAATATGGCTGATAGCTGAGAGGAGCTGAAGTTCCAGGGAACCAATATTTTCCCAAAGAATCAATAGCTTTTTAGTACAGCATTCATATTTCTCTTTTATTTATAACACATTGGCAAAGATCAGCATTTCTAAATATCTCATTGTAGTTCTTTTGGGTTTTGTGTTCTTTAAAAAGGTGTACTCTTAAATAATCAAGAAAATTTGGAAACACTCAAGGAAAACATTTTCTTTTTTTCCCACTAATTTCAGAATGCCTAATGAGGGTCTGGAAGAACACGTGAATGTCTGGTATGGTGCTGATTTTAAGTGTGAAAGTAAATTGAAGAAAAGCTGTTGTGATGTGGAGACAACCAGCACAGCAGACATTAATGTAGATAAGAAAGTCTATTATTGCAAAAGGGTTAAAAAAAAACAAACAAAAAGGAATTCAAATATCAATATCTGAGTGGTAATTAATGAGATAAAATTAACTCTCATAATCCATTTATGAGTATATATATATTCTGCAACCTGATTCAAGATGCCAGATTCCAGAATATTGACTTGTGATTCACTTACACTAAATCCATATCAACTAGCTCTATCAAAATAGCTTTTCCCCATATATGCTTGTGGACCAAGACTGAAAACTCTTGTTTTAAGCAGAGAACCTGTGCATAACAAGCCAGTTCTACAAAGCAGGCTGGACACTTTTAGTGATAAATTTTAAGGTAGCTAAACCATAGCAGCTAACATAGTCCTACTGTTTATAATCAATAACTCATAGGGTGTGATGCAGTGTTTTGGAAACGATGAGTTAGAAAAGAACCTGGCGGACCTGAACGTAGATTCACTGTGTTTCAGAGCAGAAAAGATGCCTGTCGATGCCCAGAGGACTGTGAGCAGAAGTGGAATAGTCACCTTTATTGTACCAGTGACACCATTGCAGTTTGTGGTATACTGTGTACCCTGTGGAATCTACACTTTGGAAAACAAGTTAGCAAACAGGAGTATGTATATATACAACACAAGAGAGTGTTTACAAGTAGTTTTCTGTTTCAGAAGGAGTGTCTTCCAGCTGGATGCTAAAAAAGTTCTATGTATCTAGCTTAGTATAGGGATGGTTAAGTGAAAAATTGGATCTAATTCTCTCAGTACCCTTAAATCAAGATCAGAGATCTCAAAAATTCTTTTCTTCATCCAAATTCTATGAGCTCAGTGGAAGAACAACTTGGGAAATTTTGTGTTCTGTTTTATAAAGAACAGATACAAGAAGAAAATAAAAAAGGAACAGGTATAACTCCATTTTGCACCATTCACAATGATCAAAGATTGTGTCTACATTTAGGATTACTGGCAAAGCAGATACACAAGATTCCTGCATTCCTGAAGTCTTGATGGTCTTGTGTACTGGCTTCTTTCTAATTTTCTGATGCTTCTCTAGAACCTTTTCTGATTCTTTGGAGTGTGATTTGCCAGGGATGCAAGTAGCACATGCATGTAGGACTGCACAGTGTCTCAGCACTTCTCCTGGGGCAGGAGAAGTGTATGGACAGTCAGAGATGTGCAGTCAGGAATGCCTGTGGCTGAGCTGTAATAACTTCTAGCTTTGATATTTTGAGATCTTCTGATGAGAAATACTAGAGAAGAGCTAGACATCATTACAAGTTTTAGCTAGTATTGTGCATTGTCAAACTATGGTGGTGTGATTGTAATTGATCTATAAACACTGGCTGCAGTCAACACACACATCCTCCAAAAGCCTCAGTTTCCTTCTTTCTACTGTTTTCTGGCATGCTTGTAGGTAGCTTTTTTTCAAGTACTGTAAATTCTCAACATGGATTAGGAAAAAAAAACTCTCTAAATTTTTATCTTGCTAGTGTGTTTAAGAGAATTTTCCTAACTGAATTATTCTGACCTCTGAATATAGACATATTTTCCCTTCCAACCATTACTGGAAACAGTTAATGTGCCTACTGTATTGTGCTGCCTTTGGCTGGGATAGAGTTAATTTTCATCATAGTAGCTGGTATGGGGCTGTGTTTTGGATTTGTGTTGATAACACTGGGATGTTTTAGTTACTGCTGAGCAGTGCTTACACAGACCCAAGGTCTTTTCTGCTCCTCATACCATGACAGCAGCGAGTGGGCTGGATGTGCACAAGGAGATGAGAGAGAACACAGCAGGAACAGCTGAACCAAAGTTACTAAATGGACATCCCATACCATATGACACCATCTTCAACATATAAAACTAGGGGAAGAAAGAGGAAGACGGGGCGTTTGCAGTGATGGCATTTGACTTCCCAAGTTGCTGTTAAGCATAATGGAGTCCTTGTTTCCTGGAAATGGATAAGCACCTGCCTATTGATGGGAAGCAGTGAAGGAATTCCCTGTTTTCCATTGCTTGTGATTCTCCTGATTTTCTTCCCAGTCCTGCTGGGGAGGGGAATGAAAGAGCAGTTGTGTGGTGCTTAGTTGCCAGCTGAGGTTAAACCATGACAAGTATAAAAGTGGGTATTTTATCTTTTGATTTTTTGTGGTATAACTAGGAAATATTTTTTCCCTCAGCTCTTTTCTGCTTTGCAATCATATCCACAGTGTTGTAGTTATTGAAAGGATATATTTTCTTAGGCACTGAAAGAAAATCTTTAGGACATGATTTTCAAAACCTCTGGCATTTACTTAAGTCTGCCTCCTCTGATGTTTATAGCAGACAAGATTTTTACTATTGATGAACACTGGTAAATATTCCTCCACTTGGATTCGTTTTGAAATGTACTTGTTCAGTATCACTACCTCACATCTTTTTTCTCTTTCCAGACTACAAAACCTGAAACAAAGGAAAACACACAGTAATTAAATAATCAAATTTTATATTCTTATTTGTCGTGTCTATGTGGATCAAGATGCTCCAAGTATATTCAAAGCCAAATGTACTGGTTACTTGCAAAGTTGAACTCCTTTAATGTCTTCAGGAGTGAGATGCTGTTATTTCAGCTAGTGTGTCATACAGGCAAATGTCAGTCACAGCCATACTACAACACTTAGACTGCTTGCACATAGCCAAATAGAGGGGATGGTTACTTGGGAATCACCTTTACAAGGATGGTACATGTTTACCTATATCAGAATGTGTCATGTCTACTTGCACGTATTTTAGAAGGACATTCAAGGTTATTGCTGTTAGCACACCCTTCTGCCATATCCTGACACCAAGAGGGGACTACATCCAGTGCATATTTCGTAAATAATGTGTCCAGAGCAACATAGCCAGAAACACTTTTACTAAGCTTCCATGTATCACAATAGCAGCCTGGTGCCTCTGAAAGGCTGACTGTTCCATGACAATTCTTGGTCAGATGTCGCTGGGCTGATGGGCACTTTTGTACAAGCTCCTGAGACAGATAGAGATGAGCAATGGTCATAGCCTGAATACACACCTCTCTTTTTAATTTTGGCAGGAGCTTGACCACAATTCCATTACCATGCTTCTGCATATTCACTGAGCTGGACGAGGCCCTGACTAAGGCATTCAGTAATGCTGGCCAGCTGAACTATCTCTAGTTTGGCTATGGTAGACACCTAGTAAGAAAGAAAAACTTCCAGTTTATAGCAGTTTTCCTAGTCCCACTTTTCTAGCCCAGAAACTGTTTTCTCCCTTTATTTCTCAAGGTGAATATTAGAAAGTTCTGAAGCATTAGTTTTACAGATTCTCTCCCTGGCTCTGGGATGCCTGAATGCTCCTGACAGTTGTTTCATCCCTCTGCAAAGGGAGTCCTATCTCATTCCCGTCCTCCTATACTTTCTTTGGCAAGTACTGGAAGATTACAATATGGCTCTACCAGGAAGAGAATACAGGAAACAACAATTTAAAAAAAATATGCAGGAGAACTTCCATGGAAGGCAGTTGAGATTGCTCCTTTTTTTTTCTTCTGTACAGATCCTTGCAGTTCATGATACCCTATTAGTCTTCAGGTGCAACATCAGGACACATAAGGAAGATGGTAGAAAGAAATTGAGGTCACTCCTACAGTGTCTATCATTTAAGTGAATGGAAATAGTAATTGTACAGCATGGTTTTATCTGATTTTTTGAGGTGAGATTGTTTAATGAATATCTGAAAGATAAATGCTATTTTCCTACTTGACCCAAATCACAATCTGTTGATCATCATGAAGTTCTGATTTCACAGGAGCAGGTACAGATGCCACAGAAGAATGTTAGTCTGAGGTTTAATTCTAAGAAACACAGCTGCAGTGGGTTATTGGCATTCCCGGCTCAGTAAGCATCCGCTATTGATATGCTTTTTATCCAGAAGTTAACTGGCTGCTGAAGAGCACAGTATAGTGGCCCAGAAAATAAATTCCATCATGCAAAAGGTATTGGTGTATTTCTACAACTGTGGCTGTGAGACAGTGAGAGTGTTGTCCTTGCTGTGGTTTTGGCAAAGAATCCTATTTCATATGGCCTTTCCTGGGGAAATGTCAGAGGAGTTTGGCAATAAATTATGCTAAAAAGAGAATCAAATTTCCTTCACTTGATGATATGTCTTTTCAAAAGGGGCTAAACCTTTCATTTCTACTTCCCATCCTTTCAAGCTCCATAAAATAGCAGAGGACACTGCGGACTTAATGTGGGTAAGTACAACCATATCCTACTCTTCAGCTTTCCATTCAACCCCTGGTTCGCCCTGCTGAGCAGAAAACACACGCAATATGAGCTTTTAGCCAAGGACCAGATGCTATGTAAGCTGAATGGCTTGCTGCTATTGCTACTGAGCATGGTTGGAGCTCTCTGTAAAACTGGGCAGATGGCAAGGCATCCTGATATCTGAGGTATGACAGCAGGAAACATAATTTCAGGCAATGCCAGTATCAGTGTAATTATCACTGTCAGGCTTCATTGGGGCTTTCAGAATACATGTACACCTCCGTTGCTGTGCCACCTTTCTGCAGTTTCTGTCCAGCTACATGTAGCTGCTCAGCATATACTCAGGCCACAGGATAATCATGGATGCCTAGAACCAGAAGGTGAGGCAAGTGTGACCATTGCTATGAGGTGGACAGGTGTAGTGCATAGGCACCTGGTGGAGTGCAAGTTTCTCTGTAGCCTTTCTGGGTCACGACTTGGGTGGCCTGTGGGTTTGTGGCAACCCTCAGCACTAGAGAAAGCACGGATGTGAGTACATCCTTCTAGAGGTGTTATGGGCTGGTGGTATGAGTGCAACAGGGCACTGCATTGTCTGAGGGCAGACCTCTAATACTTCTCAAATACCTGTGTAACATACCAGCTGGCTTTTCGACTCTGATAAAGCTATGCAAAAGGATCTTTACATGGGTGCAGCATTTACTCCAATCCTAAATTTCATTGCTGTGATATCATGTCTTATGGGATACTACCCCTCAAGTAGACCATAAAATGGTAGCAAATTGAGAGTCTGATATCCTTGTGAGTAATCTTATGATCTTCCATAATTTAGGAGCCATCCTCCGGAAAATGGTCTCAGAAGTTGGGGGCCTATATTGCATTAATTTCTAATAACTTGATAATTCATTTAGTAAAACAAGGAGAAGCAGCAAAGGTAAAGGCAGTCACCACAGGTTGCAGCTTGAAAGACAGTCTAGATAGAAGGAAAAGCATTCTTGCAAATACGTAGTACTGCTTTGGGCCAGGTCACCAGGGAAGCCATAAATGCTCCATCAGTGGATGTTCTTTCATGCAGTTAGGCAAAACTTATGTGACTTGGGCTCTTGACAGCTTAGAAAGCCTGTTCAAAGATCTGACTAGTTGAGCTCCAGCAGTCTCTTAAAAGTCATAGAATATCTTCATATTTTGAAAAGGCCATGCAAAAAGATACCATGAATACACTTAATCTGAAATATTATGAAGCAAAAATTTACTGTTAATTTGCGGTGAATCTTCACTGACAGTTAATGAAAAACATAATATTGAACATCCCCAAAACTTTGAACTCAGTGCCTATTGCTATGAAAGGTCTATGAGGAATCTGCAACATATATTATATTGCAAATATAATCATGTTCTTATTGCTCCATGTTTCTTGATTCTCCAAAATATTCATCTATATATGGCCCATCTTTTCTCTTTCTATGTCTGTAATTTATTGGGCAGTCTGAGGCAGCATTCAGAAAAGAGATGGAAAGCATCATGTCACCTTTCCCTTTGAACAGCTCTGAATTACTTTCCTGTAATCATTACTGCAGATTAATGCCATCAAAGAGCAGTTCTGCAGGAGATAAAATGAACAGTCCCTGATAAATTTATCATTATAGCAAATCACACCAAGTAGGATTTCTTTCCTCAGCTTGCAGAACGTACAAATGATTTTATTCCCTTTAAATTTTAAAGGTTTCCCTAGCAGACAAGGGCAACCTGAAAGTCAGAATGAAAGTCCTGAAGGCATGCTATTATTGCCATGGTGAGGGAAGCCTAATGAAATATATTTGCTTAAAATTTGGACTGCTGCACTATATCATTGTGTTGAAAAGGAACTCATATGACTTTAACCCTCTTTAATGAAAACTTTATTGCCTAAATGATGATACATTTGGGAGCAAATACCATTGGGGAATTCTGTATCATTTCTCAGGTTTTATTTTGCTTTATCCTAAGTCATCATCACTTGCATTAAGTAGGATTTAGCAGGCTTCCTGGTTGCACTGTGAAAAAAAATAGAGACACAGTGAGGGTCACCATGTTTTTTTGCAGAGTAAAATCTGCTGCGCATGCTTCTCTGTCTTTTATCTCTCAGCCATTTCTCTAGCCATTAAATATTAACGACTATTGAGTGACTCAGAAGTGCAGGGGCACTTCTGGAAGTTCAAGTACTCTGTTGATGACAGCAGTACTGGCACCTGAACACCAAAGAAGATATGCTAAACTGCATACTTAGTCAAATTCCTCGTGCACAGAAAAAGGACCAAAGTACAATGCAGTCAATGGGATTGCACTGCTCAATGCTATGGATCTAACATGTAGCACTGTAAAGAAAAAACAAGATGTTATTATAGGAGTGAAACCTGAACTGAAAATGAACATCTGAAACAATGCTTGTGCCTGCTTCTTTGCCATTTCATTTACATGCTGTGTTTGTTTGCAACTGTGAAGCTGACCTGAATCTTGAGGGGCCTTCTGCAGCTCATGCTCCAGCTTTTCCACAGACAGCAACAGAAACACAGAACAGCTCCCCTCACCTATGATCTCATTATGTTCTACTCTCTTCCTTCTTGACTCTTCTTTTTTATTTTTCCTGATATGATAGGCACATAGCACACACAAAAGTTCATTAATCTATATCTGCCAGGTGACAAAAGTACTATAACACATGTACATTATTTTATACTATGTTGGTGTATAGTATTCTTAAAAAGGAAGTAATTAAACAGCATATAGCACCCTATTATAGTTCTGCATTTTTATTCTAGGCTTCATTTCTTAATTAGATATAACTTAGAATAATTCTTTAGATTTGACATTTGTTCAGTCTTATCCCTGTCTATGACATAATTGAATGGCATAATTCAGTCAAAAATCTCTTAGCCATTTTTAATCTATCCTCAAACATAGTTAATCAAAGCATATTTCATTGGTTTCAGGGAAATAACCAAATAACTTCAAATTTTGTGGTTAGACCACTAAAATCCCTTTCGTAGGTGGGTATGTTGTATTCAAATACTGTATGTAATTTTTACATTTTGCAAGATAGTTGAGTTGCAAGGAGCTGAGGGAGGAAAACATTTTGTGTGTGCTCTTGTTGCTGCACTTGCACCTTCAGGAAAGGTCCTGGGAATCAATGGGCCTGAAGAAAGGATCTTGGTATATTATAAGACTGAGTTCTAAATCTTGGCTTTAGCACCAACTCAGTATACTGCTAGGAACAAATTATTTTGCTCGTTGGTCTTTATTTCCCCTCTGTAAAATGTGGGTAATAGTATTTACAACCCCTGCCTGACTCTTTCACAGGAATCATGGGGATGTTAATGAAAAAATATATAGCAAGACACCATACTGTGAACAACTAGGGCACTGTAACAGCGATATGAGAATATCTCTGAAAGGAAGCACACCAGTTTCCACAACAGAGTATGCGCTTGCAAAGATCATATTTTCATATTAACTCAATTTCTATAGACTGACACTCTGAAAGCATGGGACTAAGTAGGTGAGCACAGAGAGGGAGTTTTCAGCTCCAAGACTAATACCAGCTTGTCTCTCAAATCAGAGTTTTATTTTGGATGATTACACAAAAGCATGAAACTATGCTTTCCACCTTTCTTGTATTTCTGTTGTCTACAAAGAAGTCTGGCAGGGTAAAAAGAGTTTATGAAGTTCTGGGAATTTGAGAGCAGAAGAGTTAGCAGACTTAAGAGACAGAAGAATAAGGGAACAAACCTCTGTCCAGTTGGTGAGATGAACTATTTTTTATGGAATTTAACTTGCTCTTGGGCACCTTTTTCTCACAGTATGATGTATCTCATGACATCAGGATAAAGCTGCTCTCTATGCCATACCCTGAGTTACTGTGGTATCTGCAAATCCAACTTCTTTTATTAATGTCTTTTTCACACGTTATCTTCATTGGATAGAAAATTAAATTAAGGCAAGCAGAACTAAAAATGAACAGTATTTTCCTATTAAGGGGAATACGAAGTAGACATGTAGAGGTGAGTATAATACAGCTTTTGGAACAGCCGTTATATAAAGAGGTCTTTCTTATAAAACTGTATCAGCATTTCTTTCAGTATGAGACATAACTCCAGGTAATCCTGGGTCATAATTTTTGGTCATACTAGGCTTTTTAAAAGGAAAGAAAAATCTCAAAATATCATTCCCTTCACAATTACACAGTGAGCTTTTAAGGACGTATCACAGTCCTGGGGTTAGTAAGTGCAAATAGCAGAAGGAAAAAATAGAAGGGGACCTCATGTGTGTTGCTTCATACATGAGACTGTGGTCTGATCTAGGTGAGGTATTAAGAATGGAGTACTGAGTTCCTAATAACATTTTTGCAGAAGTTTTTGTAGAAATGGAATAAAATGGTCCTGAACGATCCTTATCTGAGGAAGTTAAAGATTCACAGAGCACAGGAAGTTTCACTACTGTGGGCTGTTTTAACATCTGCTTCTAAATGTCAGGACAGGCCATCTGTCATATTTTATAAGTGTCCTTAGAATATAGATAGGCATTAGTCATTACCATTCGACTGTGGGACCAACTAGTTTCAGGATTGATTTATGAGGAGTCTTTCTTGTTCTCATACTAGTTTTTAGCTACAGTCTTAATGATGGGCTTTATTCAGAAAATCATAATATGAGAGTGTACTTTTTTGTAGGTTCGATATGAATTATAAAGAAATAATGCTACTGTTCTTCCTCTATCTACCCACAAGTTACCAACAAGCTGTCTCAAAATCAGGTTGAGTCTCAGATGAGCTTTGTGGTCATTTGTCATGCATGTGAGTACAAAGTATTTTCTTCATCTCTCATTTCTAGAGGTGTTTTTTTTTCCCACATCTGTCTCAGGCAGAGTTTAGAAATAATTTTAAGGGAGACTGTAGAGGGAAGATTTGGTTATTTTCTCACTGAATTGCACTCCACTGAAGGAAAAGGAAGGCAGAAGACACAGAGAAATACCTGTTCAGTTAAAGCGGTGACATTTCTGGTTATATGCCTGGGAACAACTTCAGACCACTTGTCTGATCAGATGTGAATGGCTGTGGGCAGCCCACCAAACAGATCAGAGGGCGGCAGTATAAGGGCAGTTAGGTCTTCCAGATCCCCTTCACTGCTGGAAATCATCAATTTAGATGGCGCGGCACTACTTTCATCTGGGAATCAGTATGTGCTTCACAGCCCTCCTGATATCATTGCTGTATGCATTAGTTCTTTCATGTTCCTTTGATTTTTATTCTCTTCTGCTTTTTTTCCCCCCCTGTCAAGTTTGGCCTTTAAACTTATTGTTTAAATATGGGACTGGACACTAGCAAAATCTGCACTCTGCTCCCAGATGACTCTTTTTCTGTGGCCTTACGACAAGCAACCAAGTTCATGCCACTAATGTCCCCATCTGCCTTGGTGTTATGGAGGCTAGTGGCTCCCTGGGACTACAGTGATGGAGCCTGTGCCTATCCCACTGCCCATCCAGGAGCAAGGCAGACAGGAAGCACCAGGAGGAGTCCCAGCCCTGAGCACCAGGGTCCTTCTTGGGATTTGGATGGGCTAGGGTGTGGGTCTGCATGTAGGTCTGACTCAGCAGTGCTCATGGCAGGGCTGTAGGGAGCTCAAGATTGGCCATGCTGTGCCATTGTTGGGAGGGGAAGATATAGTGTCCTGGTCCATGGACAGATGCTGAGGAGCTGTGAGGGCTGGTGAGGCTTGTAAGTGCCCTGACACCCTTGAAAAAGGTGCAGCAATCATGTAAAAAGGACTTGCACAAATGAACTGAATTATAACTCTATTTATTGTCCTACAACTCCAACAAAATGGCCCCACTGAGAGAAATTCTGCTAGGAGTCCTGGGGGTTGAACTGGCAAATCCATAAGTGAGACAAGATGTGGAAAGTTGTTAGGGATCGTTCCTCAGACCCTGCTTCTGCCACCCATTGCTGCCCATTCCAGTCCCTGTGCACGCCTAGCACACTGTTCCAGGGCAGGGGAAGGAGTGCTGGGCAGTTTTGCCTGCTCCCCTGAAAGTAAATCCACTCTTTCCTCCCAGCTTCTTTTGTGTGAATGATGCAACACTGTTTGCCCAATGAGAGCAAATATTTTTCCAGTGAGCCACAAAGTTGCTTCTCCATTGTTTAGCCTTTTTGCAGGAGTGCTATGGTGACAGGACAGTTAACTGCAAAGAAACAGGCTGGATGTGCTGACGTGGATAATGGTTAGAGCACAAAACACTAATTTTGCTATTAACACAAAATAGACATTGTATCAGTAAGCATGCTTGTGTGGAAATTGTTTGAATTCTAAAAAAGAATTTGCCTCCAGTTATTATGATTCAGCCCTCTAAGATGGAAACAGAAATAATGCCATGCCATTTAAGTAACTAATTATCAGTCTTTAATTACTAATAACAAGTAGCTATTGTGGCTGCTTTAAGAACAAATCACAGCTTAAAATTTGTCTTCACAGTGTATCTGTGAACAAAATAAGAAATAATTAATATAATCTAAACTGATTATGCAATATTGGGAAGAAAAAATATGCTTAATTGATGTCAATAGTGGTTTCACAGTGAAAATATGAACGGTGATTCACCTGGGTCTGTGGAGGGCTTTCCACAGGCCTGTACCACTGAAGGAACTAGGATTCTTCATCCTCTATAAAGTTAAGCATAGATGAAGTCTTGGAAAGAACTAATATACTTGGGCACCAAATCAAAATACATAGAATATATTAATAAGACACAGAACAGTAGTTATTGTGGTGTTGGGGTCTGGTGACCTAGAAGGAAGGAAAAAAAAAGAAATCATTCAAGGAGAATTGCTTTGTTAACAGTTCCCCTTTTCACAGTTTGACATCTTGTTCTGACTTCCTCCATTTTTTTCTCTTTCTTTTCTTATTCTTCTTGCCCTTCCATGTGTGCATTGTGAAGGTGTTCCCATAGCAGTAGAGGTACTGTGGAGCTAGATCACTGTTTTGCTCATAGTTGAGGATTTGGTGCGTGATGCGGTCAGGGCCACAACAGCTGTTGAGCAATAACAGTATATCCATCAGGAAGCCATCATCAGCACTGGGACACAGCTTCATGCCAAAGGGGCCCTGGCTGTTCTACCTAGTTTCTGACATTGATATCAGATATTCCAGGATGGGTTGACATTGTCTCCATGATGAAAGGACAATGTACTTATGGGCAATCTAAAAGAACCCATAGTGACTAATGTTGTAAGCTTGAGCATTTATAGTCCTCCAGTTTAGCTTAACTATTTTAAGTGTTGGTGTTCTATCTCTGAATCTTTCTTAGTTCTACAAAGGTCTAGGAATCAAAGCTTGAGAAGGTTTCCTGCCCAACTCTAAACTGTGCCTCAAATAAGTGCTTGTATCAAGAACCCTTCTGCTCCTATAACACAATTTTTCCCTTTCCATTTTCAATAATATTTCACATCCTGCAATTGTTCTTTATTATTTGAGTTTTCTTGACAATCTTAATTACTGATAAAATTTCCACAAGGTTGCATTATTGGGGAGAAATAACACACACATTGTAGAAATTGCAGAAATTATATAAATATTTTCTCCCTTGAAATAACCTGAATCTAGCAGACAAAATATATAGTACAGATGCTACACGACTTTGACATTGGATAGCTAAACTTCTCAGCAAATGCTTATGTGGATATATGTGAAGGACTATGAGTTTATTGGATATCAAAATGTTCTCTAAAATACTTGAAATGAAAGTAGGCATCTGCAACTGACCTTGTCTTTTACTGATAGACTACAAACATTTTATTTTTATTAGCTTGTTAGGACACCAGGACTCGGCTAAATAGTTTTATAGTTAAATGGAGCAAGTTTAGTATATTAATATCCCACTTGTCCACACTAAATTAATGGCCTGGAGACTGAAAGCTTTATGATAGATCTGGGCTGTACAATGCAATTTAAAGCTCCTTTTCCTTCGCTCTTTGGTGAGGGTGCCTTTGCTTTCAGAGTGACTGAGTCTGAAGTACCCAGAACACATGAACCCCTGAGTGAGGAAGATTTATAGTGGGTAACATGGCTATGCTGAAGTGTGTGATCCTGAAGAACAGAGGAAGAAAAAAGTGGTATTAAAGGCAATTTCCCCTGTTAGATATGTGCAAGTTCACACAGTGCTGCAACCACTGAAATAAGCTGTACCAGCACCTCCATGAAAATTCACATTTCCAGCCCACATTAGTCTTGGATGAGGCTCTTCATGTTCTGTTGTCAGGCAATTATCCCTCTATGCATTTTGTTTTGCTTTAGGTTTTTTGTGTGGTTTTTTTTTTGTTGTTTTGTTTTGTTTTGTTTTGTTTTGTTTTGTTTTGTTTTGTTTTGTTTTTTTCAAATATGTGCCTCTCAAATGAGAACTGAAACATTTAGAAGTGAGAATATGATCCCTTGAAGGTAAAGGTTAATAAAAGTTAAATGTTAGGAAAATGGAACTGTCTTTACACAGATTTAGTATGCTTTATTTTCCATCATCTTTTTCCTAAAATGCTGTTAATGTCCACACAAATTTTCATTCACTTGAGGAACAAAACAGCAGAATGTCTATTACCATGCACTACTGTGCTCTCTGATGGACCATCTAGCTCCAGATCCTTTGTATGAACAAGCCAAGTTGACTGTGGATGGTGCCATCCCAGTATAACAAGTCACAATACTCAAGGCAGAATGGTATGGTCCCAAGTTTTGAGCCAGTTCCACTAGTCATGACTTCTTTACATTCATTTTAAGACAGTGTAAATTGGGGGTAATTTGTGCTCCCAGTAAAAAATATAATGACATCATTTAATAGCTCTAGGGGAATGAAAAAACTACACAGCTAAATAAAAGTGATGGAGTCATCTGCATTGTCTGAATGTGACACTACAAAAGAGAATATAAATCTGCCATAAATATAAATTATTTTGCTGCTTTTCCTTTTTCCCCCTTTTCTTTATTTTTATATTTATTGAAAGTTTCTTGTTACTCCATGCTTTTGTGGATGTTAAGACAGGTATAGATGTATACAGGAGAATATATTGAAAATAAGACATTCTCTGATTAGAGCCCCAGTTTGGATAAATCCTGGATGAGAGGTCCCATGTCTCCATGGAACAGATTTGTTTTTGTATGATGATATCCTTTTCCTATTTACAATGAGGTGGTGGAAACAGACATTTTTCAATCAGTTTTATGTGAGAAGTTGTTTTCCTGTTATTTTAATGAAATATTACAGATACTTGCCACCTTAAAAGGAATCTGCCTTTTTGATGCTTTACCTGAGACACAGCTAACTTTCTATCTATTCCTGAATACTTTTCAGTTATGAGATCTATGACCCTTCTCACTTTTTTTTTGTGATGTTATTTCTTAAAAAAAATAATATTTTCTGTTGTAAAAGTTTTAGCTGCAAGCCAAGATACTTACAGACATGTGTCTGCACGCATGCGTGTGCACACACATACACAGCTCTTTATCAGTAGTGCAAACTCATTGAATGAATAAGTTCTAAAAAAATATAAAAGTCCTTGTTTTGCATCATGGTATGTAAAAGATACTTATCATTTATATAATCACTTGACAATTTCAGATGCCTTTAAAATGGAATTTTGTTTTTTTTGCAGTAACTTGCATGGAATAGAGTTTGTCTTTTTTTGAAAGGCTTTTTTTTTTTTTTTCAAAAAGAATTTTAATAGGTATTTAAATCACAACACTTTTAACAAAATTAGACATTTTGTGTGGTTGCCACTTTGACATTACAGAACAGATATAAAAGTAAAAAATGCAAATTTGCAAATTATAACACACACTGGCATTTAATTAGATAAACTCTTTCACTGGGGTTGTAAATCCCATAGAGTTGTATATTAACTTACCATGTTTTTATGCAGAGTTAAATGCAATATTTTACAGTTCAGCTCACTGGAAAAATTTAACAAAGAAATAAAGTAGAACTGATGACATAATTCTTCTCCTGCATTTCAAAATGTTTTACATAGATTTTCTTTTCTATGTACATGAATTCTACATTTAAAATGTGATTTCAGAAAGGGTCATTCCAGGAAGGACCATGTACTAAAATTGCATTAAATATTTTAAATTATCTAGATTTTTTTCATTAAAATTAGACATGTTGACTGTATACCTTAGAGTCAGAGGATTATCTTACCCTTTTAAAAGACTATGTGGAATAAATTTCAGTGTGCCCTCAGTTGCTCTTTCTGTGACTTATTTATGTATTTATTTAATTACATGCATGCATAATGCATACAGAGGATCTATAGAAGAACAATAGGATGTCAAAATTTTCAAAATTTTTATGTTCTGATTGTTTTTCTTAATCTTGCCTGATGAGTTGTTGAGATATGCCTTCTAAGTTGCTTGTCAATCCTCTAGTGTTCATTCTGTATGACTTCTGCTTCACAGGATGGAGATAGTATGAGAAAGTTTGGGTATGCAGACAGGATATGCAACTTATTACTTGCTTCTTACTTGCTGCTTTACTGCCATTTCATTTGCAACTTCCTCACTTGGTGCTAAACACTGCTCACCTGACTGTATTTTCCTTTTTATTGTGGAAATTATATTTAAGTACCATGCAGCAGAAAATTTGAAATGATGCATGAAATCAATTGGATTTTGAATACTGCACTACATTTAACAAACTTACTTCTTCTCTTCAAAGTTATACAGGATCTCTGGGAATTTCTACTAAGAGCAGTCATGATTCTTATTTAACTAAGAATGGATACTTTTCAAAACATTTAAATTCATAATCCAGGTTTGCAATTAAAAAAAAAATTCCAAAACACAGGAGACTAGCTCATTGAATCACTTTAAAATATCATACATTATCTCTCTGAGGATTTTTTTCAGAGAGAAACAGAAAGGTATCAAAACCTTCTTTCCAAAATTTGTTAAATTTGAGGCCTCGATAGAGTCACTCTGCTCCACTTAAATGCACGGGTAAGGTCAGAAACTTAGACTATTCTGGTCAGCTTTTAAAAAATAGTTCAATCTGAACAAGACTATTAAAACTGGAATGATTTGGTCTTGGTAATACACAGCTTTATCTTAGAAAATGTACATTCTGGAATATCTCACAGTTTACTGTGGAGCCAATACAGTAAACTATACATCCTACCGAAGGAACCAGGACCTTGATAGCATCTGGGGTTTGGGCTTCATGTTTTTATAAGAATTTTATCCAGATATTTATACATATGTAGTTAGCATGGTGCTTTACATAAATTGAATTATTGCAATGTATAAAAAATGGAAAAATCCAGTTTGGCAGCCAAGAATTGCATAGCTGCAGCAGTCCAAAAAACAGTCAAAAATAGAGTGTGACTTACCTTGAAACAGGGCATGGTAGTTGAAGCTCTAAGTGTGTTCTTTAAAAGTTAGATGTGTGTGAATGAAATCATCCTCCACATACGTAAAAGATAACAAAGAGAAATTGCTGTCAGGTAAACATCTGGGTCCACAAAAATTTCTATCAATTGCCTGAGGCTGTTAATAGCTGAATAAACCAAAGGAAATTCCCATAAGAATGAATCTATAAGCCAAGGACTGTCATTTATATGGATCCTAAAAAGAATGGAGGTAATTTTCCTTTCCAGTCAGAATATAGGGAAACTTGGTGTTCTACCACAGTGATGGTATGACAAAGAGCTCTACGGTCACCATAGGGAAATAGTGCTATTTGTTTGGTCTGCTCTTATACTGTTTCCTAGACCACCACTGGTGGTCTTCATTGGAGATTAGCTGATGAGCCATTGGGGAACTTTATCTCACCAAGCTCAATTTATCCTCTCTACTAATCCCCAGACAACTCCACAAACCAGGCAGGAACACTCAGAGGCTTGAACTGTCATTGCTGCAGAGTTCTTACACAGGAAGAAGCTGGATTGTATACACAGCACTGAAGCATGAGCCTTAAACATAAGACTATCACTAGTCCATAGCTGAGGGGCCACTGGGACTTCAGGCCTGACAACACTGCCTGATTGGCACTGTTTGTTATGTTCATTGTCACTGAGAGCTATTGTCAGTACAAGATAAATTCTTCTTGCAACAGTGCCCATCATGATAGATTTTGTGACAGACTCCATTGCTTTCCTTCCCTGCACCTTAAAACATTCAGAGAGAGTCGTCATTCATCTTTATGGTAAATGATGAATCCAGCAATTTATGTTGAAACCTTGCTGCCTTTTTGTTTAAACTTTCAGAAATTGTGCATAAGTATTTTAAATGTGTCAAAAACAAGGCAAACTCAGACTGTAAAATAGTCCTGTCTTTACACCAGTCTAATAAATTCTTAAGATGAGTCTCTGCAGCTGGATCTGGTGAATCTTGAGTTGTGCTATTAGCCTAGCACAAAGGGACGAACAGATCGACCTAAAGATTATGTAGACATTCTCTAACTGGCTCTTTCACCTCTTATTAGTGTCAGCCAACCACAATATTACCAGGCTTTTGAGAAATTCAATGAAATAAAGTATTTTATAGTTGTAGTTTGAATCTTCTGCTTATGTCTATGAATAATTTTGGGATGTGATAAAATATCAGTATAATCCTAAAGAAGGAACTCTTCTTCAGCAGACCTAAGGAACAGACAACACCCTATTGTCTACTTCTTCTTGCCCAATAGTTACATCGTAATCCATACAATTTAATACTTTGCTTACTGTAAATCCATTGAAAAACAAGTAAATATATGTTTCCTTGGCCTTGGATTAACTATGTTCCTTTGCTGTGTACTTGTTTGTATCTAACAGCACACACCTAAACTTGTGGTTAACAAATATGTGATGTCTGTGCTAGATCCAGACTGCACTGTGGTAAGTGAAACTTAAATCTCAGCCAACAACTACCAAATACCACAGTACTAATGCCTAAGAGGCTGTGACTCAATAGAGAAGAATTTAATGGAAAAAAAAAATGCCGTGAGGTACTTGTTTTTTATTCTACCTTTTGAGTTTTGAGCTCAGAAAACAAAGAATATATTTCCTTTTTAATCTTTGTTTAACTGTTCAGTATATATGACAGGTTGATTCTCTGTCAACACAGCAATCAGTGGACAATTTAATGGCACTTAAAAAATAGTAACTTTTGTCTGCATATAGCCATTTATCTGGAAACCACAGCTATATAGAGAAAAGGGGGTCAACATATTTAGCTATTTAACTTTAACGGACTTGATTTTTATTTTCTTATATATTTTGAATAGGTTTATTGATATGTTACGGTCTCAGATAGTTCTTTATTTATGCCCAGGTAGCTGAAACTCTATGTGCATAATTTTATTGACTGTATTATTAACACTGTATTCATCTGTCCTACTTTATTAGACTAAATTAACATATGTGCACATCTGATATTAACCCAACATGGAGCTTTGATCCAGATTCTGATGTGAATTCCTCCCAAGGATGTAAGTTCTTCTAATAAAAAGTACAGAGATTATAAGCAAGAAGATATGAACATGACTCTGCTGTTATACCTCTAATGAAGTCCTCCTAAGGCTTTAGGAAAATGCTTCAGAAATCAGACCAGTTTTCTAGCTTTCTCATTTTATACATTGCTGACTAATTCTGTCCCAGAGTGTCTGCATCTCATTGGTCATTTTAATTCAACTCAGGGAATCCCATGTGCCATATGTCTTTGAATGAATAAGAGAATGAAATGAAGGATGCAATACAGAAAATGCAAATCATATTTTCAGATGACACAAAGCAACAAGGGATAGTAAATTCATGGGAGAAGGAGAATAAAATATCGTTTAGTCACCATATATTGGATAAATGGCCTGAAATCACTTAAACTGGATTCGTTAAAGCCACTGGAAAAGTGGCTCAAATAGGGAATAACAATCAGGAGAAAAAAAAAAAAAGGAGATAAAATGAAACAAGGAAAACTTTATGTTTAAATGTAAGGAGAAAAATATAGGCTAAATCCTAAAAAACATGCACTGGTTTCTTTGGATTTCATCCAGTTACTACAAGAAAAAATCAACCGAGGGAGATTTCTAAGGGAAGTTGTGGACTCACTAACATTGTCTATTTAAAATATGAAAGCTCTTCTAGTTTTTACTTAGAATTTATTTTAGTGAGATGCCTGAGTACTTGCATAATGAAAAACTTTGGAATAAAGTAAAAGTATGTGTGAGTCCTTTCCATTCTTTTCCTTTTTTGAATACTTTCAATAAACCCTTTGAGATTGGAAGCCACATAATTAAATGGCAGCTAACTAACCCAAAATGTCTGCCTTTCATCCCAAAAGACATTTTATGACTAGAGAACACAAAGCCTAATTCTGTACAGTGTCAGCATATTACAAGTAGCATTCTTCTTTCATCAGTCGCAGCCACACAGTACTCTCTGTCAGTCCTGCCTTATAGTCCTTTCTCACTGGAATTATATCTATGCATTAATTGCATTGGAGGTCCCAATTAAGCTTTCTTTTACCACAAATACTAACCAGAGTGATATAAATAGAGAATGCTTTATACACATTAAAAAATGGTCATTAGTGGAATGAAATGTGTTATAGGGGCAGATTTTGCCTCGGGGAGAGACACAGGGAAAGGTAATAGGGGATTTAGCCTTTCCATTACCACTTTCCAGTGTACCTGTTACCATGGGTCTCACAGTGTAGTAAGAGCTGTGTAAAAGCTGAACCTCACTTTCTTCTTTTCTCTCTTATTGTTTCAGCTTAGGATTGCTTCCATCCCTCTATTTCTTCTAGGGTTTTGACCACTCTAAAAGCTGTGGACAACAGGAACTGAGGTAAATCTAGCAATCAAGTATCTGGAAATAAGTCTTTCTTTCAGGGTCTGCTTGAAAAATGAACAAGAAATTCTCATAATAAAATATTAAAGTTCTAAGAAATTCATTAATGTAGATATTTCCTTTAAGTATTTATTAGCTTGTCTCAAATATAAAGTCAGGTTGTTATGGCAGAAGGCTTTTGTCTGAATCTAGCTGGAGAAGGGTGAAAAGCATAATTACTTTTTTGAACAGTATTGTATAACAAGTTTGTATTCACTTCTTATATGACAGCACACCACCTACTGCTCTAAGACCAAGATTACCAATTGTGGCATTTGAACATATTACAGCAAAAACATCCTTACATGTACTGTCATAACTTTTTTTTAAGGAGACCCAAAAGCAAGAATAACCCCCTTCCCCTGTTTTCCTCAAGGGAGCATCAAGTAATGATGCTAGAGAATAAGCCAGACATCTCTGTAGTTCAAGCCCATTTTAGGTAGAAATTTTCTTTTTCAAGGTCAGAAAGAAGTACCTCTGAGTATTCAGGATAACCAAATCTTCTCGTGAAGCTAAGTCACCTGCCTTTAAAATGTTGACCAATGACAGTTGGGAGCATCCAGTTCACATTGCTGTCAGGTGATGGTGGTTCACTCTTAGCCAGAAAGATGCTACATAAAACTAAGCTAACTTCCTTCATCCCTTATCTATCTCTTGAGATGTGTAATATGCACTGGAAAAAATATGATTTCTGAAGGACTGATTCAAATGTGAACTTTCTGTGTCTATGCACAAGAATTCTTCAGGGAAGACCCTCAGGGAAATGGTGGTGTCAAGTAATGCAGAAGAGGGCTTAGCATTTAGGAGATACTGCTACAAACATAAGCAGAAAGTGTGGATAAAAAATGGTATTATGCTACTGAAAGTAGTATTCTACCCAGTCATCTTGACAAGGAAACTGGAGGTAGAGGAGAGGTGCTGATTCTCTGCATTACATCCACAGATCCTACCATCCTGTATAAAGAAACATTTGGCTCTGAGTCGGCATTGTTTACAAACAGAAGGTCCTCCTGACAGAAAATATGGCACTCGTTGTGTTTGGTGAGATTCCTCTCTAAGCTAATCTTAAATAAGCTTTTATGCTCTCTTGAAACTGGCCTATCACCTTGTTAGTAGGCATTGTTGCTTCCTTAACAGATGTGACTATAGTATGCTGCTTAACTAGCCTATGGATCTATTTTAATTATAATAGCAGAGTCATTTCTTTGCAGGGTGGTTAAGGTGAGAATACATCATTATGACCCTAGCAAGAGAGCTAGGTTAACCTGAAAAAAATCAGCCAGATTTTTAAAGGTGATGAAATAAATGGAAGAGTCTTCAAAAAGAAATGGCATCAAATGGGAATGAACTGGATTTCCTGTCTTCTCCAGGACAAAACCATCAGTTTATCATACCACCTACCAGAGTTCAGCAGAATGGCTAAGACAGGTGCATAAATAGGATGGACTAACAAGTGTAGTTGGTCATGAACTATCAATCACCTAAGCAGAAAATTGGTTTTCATGAGCTACCTTCCTTAGCAAGGTAGGGTGAATGTTGCTGGTTCTTTATTGTGCTCTCAAGGAGGAGAGGGGGAAAAAAGGAATCAAGAAGCTATTAAAACAACTGAAGATATTTAAGGTACTCCTAGTACTGAAATGCCTTTTTATACTTTGCCTTGGTTCTAGTACAGAACTGTGTTACATATCTTGATTTGTGTTTGTTGTTGTTTGTTTGTTTGTTTGGGGGTATTTTTGAGATGTACTTTATTGTATTTGTTTTACTTCATTCTCTTTTCAAGTCCTCCTGGTGGCACCTTGCTCCACACTTTTTCCTTAGAAATGCATGTTTTCCCCATGTTTTAAAACGTGTATAGTACTAAAGGGAACCAAATTACATTCAGCCTGGAGGTTGAAAGGATAAAAGGGAGGAAAGTTAGTCACTTCCTTGGGAATGAGGTAGAAGATGAAGAAAGGCTAAAAAATAAGTAAAATAAAAAGTAAATTATATTTAGGTAAAGTTATATGACTTTATGTTTGGTTTTGGGAAGATTTATGAACAGACCAATCAGAGTTTGAAAGTCAGATTTTAAAGCCAGCTTCAGAAGTTACCACATTTTTCCCCCTTTGGAAATATCCCCCAAAAAAGAAAATATCTTTTGTCTTCTCCTTTATGGTTCCTTGAGGAAATTTTGATTTTTTTCATGAGAAAAACTACAGCTTTAGAACATCAGACTACCAAACCAGGCTCTGTATGAAATCTGCACTGAGAAGGACACACCTGTCATCCAGGTCACACCTCTCTACTTCTCTGCCCTACCAAAAGCAATAGTAATTCACTGGTGACCAGTGTCCAAAATCAGTTGAGGTATCCCTCTTGCTGTCCATTCCCTTAGCACTACCTGCCCCTGAGTGCTAAAGATAGAGGGCTTTGGAATCTCATTCCCCAGGCAGCAGCATGAGAAAGCAGCCCTGCCAATACATACCTGCATGGCAAAGTTGCCTGCTGCCTCAGCAACACAGGAGCATGTTCAGACCTTGGCAGAGGTTCTCTTCCTGCCCTTCTCCTTAGTTTCAGTCCCATTTTCCTAGTCAAAAGCTGAACTTCACTCAGAGAGAGAATAGAGAAAGTTTTAAAGGAAAGCACAGGTGGGAAAAGTAAGGCAAAGTGCAGGTTTAGCAAATGAGCCTAATAAAAAACACAACTTCCACTAAACACCAGAAGGAAAGCAAAAACACTTTTAAGTGTGCTGCAGTTAGAAGACATAAAAGCAATTTAGCAGAACAACTCAAACCCCAGCAACTGCTTACCCACCTGTAAAGGCAATAACAACTTTGGCAGAACCTGAAGGATTGTCTTTATTGTTTGAGGAATAC
The DNA here is from genome assembly GCA_013399895.1 of Serilophus lunatus. Classification (NCBI taxonomy): domain Eukaryota; kingdom Metazoa; phylum Chordata; class Aves; order Passeriformes; family Eurylaimidae; genus Serilophus; species Serilophus lunatus. The sequence continues at coordinate 60,617 of VXBA01002101.1, read as the reverse complement.
AGCATCTCTTGTTAAGGAGAACACAGGAAACAGGCATACATTACAGGGAAATAGTTAGGACAGCCATCAGGAAAAACAAGTATTTTGTTACCTCCAAAAATACTTCTGTCACCAGGTGATATAACATCTGAATTTAGAGGCATATTCATAGAAATATGCAATTATTGAAAGTGATAAACAACTTTTAGAAGGCAAAGTCTTTATTCTTTGCTGGAAGTATGTACATAATGCAAAGTAAAACACTGAAATAAAGAACAGCAACAGATGGAGATAATACTAAGGTTGTTGCAGTCTCAAATACATAATTAAAATGAAGCAGCTTCTGTAGGATTTAGTTTTTTTTAATCCCATAAACCTTTTCCATTTAAGTTTTATTAATGTAACACATTTAATATAAGGTCACAGAACAAAGGTGAAAGTTTATTGGAAAGTTTCTAAAAATCAGACAGTTTAATTGAGCTATGAAGCATTGAGCTATTTTTGCTTTGTTGAAAATATTGTGGCCTGAGTTTGCTGTCCCGGAACCCAAACACATTTTATTTTAACACTTCAAAGTTGTTGTGCAGTTAATCTTCAATGAGGATGAGTACATGTGACATGTTTGGGAAGATTCATCCTAGAAATGAGAATGAGAGGCATGTATAAATTTGTTAAATTTTTTAGTCTTCATCAGCTTAGAGCAATGGATATCGTAAGATGTGCTAAGTGTTCTGGAAGGTTATAATACTTACCAGGTGCAATTGTATTCTTCATACTTGTCAGTCTACCTGCTGATCTCTACATCAATTTTTACCTCTAAGCAGAAAAGGCATCTTGCAATTTGCCATGCTATTTAGATATCTTGTACAGGAAAGCCCAAGCTGAGTTTTTTTAATTTTACTGGTGTTTGCTCTTTTTGACATTAAAATATATAAAAACATGCTGGGATAAATATGAGTCATAGAAAAGCATGGTTCAACTGTCTGCTTCAGAAAACAAGTAGTCTCAGTCTGAAAAAGATGGGATTTGGGGCATCTAAAAGATGAGGAAGGAATGCTTCAGTGTTTTATTCTGAAGGTACAAAAATCAGGAAGGTATTCATCTCTCTGCTACGGCTGTCAACCTAACTACCAGCTATGGCTCCCCATGGATTTCTCTCCTCTCCAAAGTGTTGCTTTCAGCACTTTGGGTGCAGTATACCTGGCTCTGTCCCAATTTCCAAAGCCATGTTCCCGTATTACAGAATATGCCAAGTTGGAAGTATGGTGACGCTTTGTTTCGAGTTATCCATATATAAGGGGTCACACAGGCAGATGAGGAAGCTGGCGGTTAAATAATAAGAGAGACACATGGAGTTCAGTTTGAGAGTTTCTTGGTTATTATTCTTCTATCTTTCTGAGTAAGCTGTTCAGGCTTCAGCAAGCAGGTTACAGACACATTGTGTTCTAGCAAGTTACACATAGTGCAAGAGCTGCTAAGCAGTTCTTAGAGATTCTTCTCCTGCAGTTAGGCAAGAGTGCTACTGATCCCATAAGGAAAGTACAGCTTGCCTGAGAGAGCTCATGTGACTGCCAAAGTGGCTTTGCTTTACTAAAACTCCAATTACATTCTCAATAGAAGACCTTTAGTTCTCAGCTCCTTCAGCACCCTATCTCCATTCACACGAGGTTATGTTTAGCCAGGAGTCCATGCACACCTGGTAAAGGAGGTAGGATCTATTTTTAGAACACTTTGTTTATTCTCAATGACCTGAGCCCCTCAGGTTGCTGTGTGAAAAGTAGCTGCAACAGGAAAAGACCCATAAGGATCATCAAGTCCAACTCCTGGCCCTGCGCAGAACCATCCCCCAGAGTCACACCATGTGTTTGAAAGTGTTATCCAAACTCTTCTCGAACTCTATCAGGCTTGGTGCTGTGACCACTTCCCTGGGGAGCCTGTTCCAGTGGCCAACCACCCTCTGGGTGAAGAACTTTTTTCTAATACCTAAACTAAACCTCCCCTGAGGTTCAGGCCATTCCCTCAGGTCCTGTCACTGGTCACCACAGAGAAGAGATCGGTGTCTGCCCCTCCTCTTCCCCTCATGAGGAAGTTGTACCTGCAATAATGTCTTCCCTCAGTCTCCTCTTCTTTAGGCTGAACAGACCAAGTGACCTCAGCCACTCCTCATAAGGCTTCCCCTCAAGGGCCTTCACCATCTTTGTTGCCCTCCATTGGACACTGATACAGCTGAATATCTTTCTTATATTTTGAAACCCACAACTGCACACAATATTCAAGGTGAGACTATACCATGCACAGCAGAGCAGAACAATCCCCTTCCTCGACTGGCTGGCGATGCTTTTCCTGATGCCCTGCAGGACATAGTTGGTCCTCCTGGCTGCCAGGGCACTGCTGACTCATATTCAACTTGTCATCCCCAAGTCCCTTTTCCTGGAACTGCTTTCCAGCATCTCATTCCTCAGTCTGCATATTCAGTGCTGCCTCATCCCAGGTGGAGAATCCGGCACCTTCCCTTGAACTTCATATTCTTCTCACAGGTCATACCTGTTAAGAGAGCCGGCCCCTGACTTCTTGGCTCCCTGTGTCTCCCGCCTGCCAACCAGTGCAGGAAGAACACAGTGGGGCTGGCCTCATACAACCAGGGGGCCTCCAGCTGTCATGGGGTGCTGAGATGTCCCTGCATTCCCCTCACTTTGGATGCTAGAATTTCACCCTGCTCAAGGCTCTGGCACCTCTCCAGGTCTTGCCGAAATTGCCTGAGTCTGAGGGCAAGTAACGGAAAGAGGATGAAGGTGCCTCAGCAATAAAAGTGCTTATGGTTCATCTTTTTTTGCTAAACTTGTGTCTTATTCCTCTTTCTACACCACAATGGACAATGTTCCTTATTTTGCAGGGAGAGAGATCTCCTTCATAACATGTTCTGTGAGACCAGGAAAGCCTGAGGCACTCGTACAGGACTTTGTTATTTATTTAGACCTTCCATATTTTTTTGCCATGCTTGCACATTAACTCACTAACATGGCTGCATGACTGGGAGGTCACGTCAGCGCTCACATTCCCCATATCTGTTTCCCAGATATACTTCTGGTGAAAAAGATGTGCTCAGAGGATTTCTGCATCCCCAGGGAATCCTGTCTTCCTCTTGCCCCTCAGAGAGTGGGAAGGGACTGTGACTGAGATGTCTGCACAAGCCCTGGCTTGCATTCCTGCCTTGCAGCGTTCCTCAGTCCAGGGCAGAGTTACACAAGTTTTTCTGCATGCAGCTATCAGAAAAACTGGAATCTGCAAGTTTTTGTCAGCAAGGTTCGGGAGCTGCAGGCATACCATCACTTTTGATCACTCAGCCAGATTAAGTTTTTCATTCTTGTCGTACAGAGGGTTATGTCTTGGTGGTACTTTTCAGGTGGATGTGAGCTGAGTTTGCTCACTCATCAAGCTCAGCTGCACCATGCAGACACAGTCAGTGGCATTCCCAGCCCGGCTGAGGAGCTGAGTCATGGTCCTCATGAAGATGTTTGGCTTCTCACTAGGACTCTCTCTGTCAGCATCAGCATCCTTCTCCTGTTACTCTGCTCAACTTGGGGCATGGTCAGAGGCCACTCTGTTGCCCTTCCTATTGCCCCCCCGGTCAACTACCTTTCAGCACAGCATAGTGGCAATGCCCTGCAGCCTGGGCACTCAGGACAGCTGGAGCACAGCTCCAGTCAGCACTGTCATCTGGACTTGGAAAGTTGTTTTCAGAGGTCTAGCCGGACTCCTTATGTTCATAAGGGGCTGTGCATCTATGGTGAAGTCTGAAAATCTGAGGACATGAGCCACATTTGTGTGCAGGTGTGGGTTGGTACCACAGAGTCTATCCAGCATGATCATGATGGCTTTCAGGACCCTCAGGTCCATGTATTTATAATCACAGTCTGGTCCTTGCAGAGTCCCTCAAGCTCAGATTTTGGGACTGAATCATCTTTAGGTTCAAACTGCCTCAATGTTTGAACTATTTATCCTCACATTCTTCTTATTAACATGACGCTGTGGAAATGTATAACTCCTGCAGATAGCATTATGTTCTTTTAAAAACTAACAAATCTACACATGCTATGTGCTGAATGAGTTGGGGTTAGAAAGGGAAGTCAGGGCCCTGCTGGGACACAGGGCTGGGATCGAGCAGGTTCTGTAAACACCAGACACGAACATCAGATAAGGGGGACAGAGACGGCGAAAACCAGACATCACAACAGCCTGGAACAACATCTCAAGGTCCCCTAGAAGAGGAGGACGTGCCTGTCTGCGATGGGACGATGGCAGCGACAGCCCGGCCCTCGAAGGGACGGGGCGGAGCAGAGGGTGGGCTCGGAGCAGGAGGGGCCAACCCGAGCTGTGTGACGGCTGTCACTCGGGACGGGGATATGAGCCCGGGACAGGCATGTGATCGGGGAGCGGGGATTTGGAATGGAGCTGTAACCCCGCTCCCTGCGCAGAATAAACACGCCGTTCTCATAACGAGGCCTGCGTTGTGAGTTCGGTTTCCGCAGGTCATGAATAAGGCCTTCTTTAATGCCACTCACAGGAGGTTAAACCTGTCTGAAATGGTTTAAACCTCTGATACATTGTGTTGCTCTAATAAGAGTAGGAAACTGGCAGATATTCATGATTTAGTCTAATGCTCTTACATAAGTTTTTGCATTTAACAATGGGATGGCACAGTCAAACAAAAGAAAAAGTTACTAAAATGTTCACTCCTTTTACATCACTGGTGTTCCGAGTCATAAAACTCTTGAAAACAGTAATAAATTTCAGTTTCTCATTGTAAGTGTCACTGTACAGTGTGTAGAGTTAGAAAATGCAAAATAAGCAAATATTCAGCCAGCTAATAGTGCAGAAACTTTGGCTTTAAAAGTGACAGTATAAGAAGAACTCATTTTCACTGATCCGTACTAAAGTGTTCCTTCTTTATTTTTTTTCTCTTCACTAAACATCAACATTATTTTGCTACCCTAAAAGCTTGAAATGTGTTCCCTCTCTTTGATATTCATAATGAATGCATTCTAAAGGTTCGAAATTATTTTATGGATAAGAAATCACTCTCTATGTGCCTTCATCATCTGCCTGATTTTACAATGCTGGCATGTCCCCATCAGAAAATATCCTTACCTGAGATTTTTAGGTTTTTTTTTTCATCTATGCCTTTTGCATGAGGTGTCAGAAGAATGGGTTATTTTTTTTGTAAGGAGCTCTTTAACACCCATGGGAAAATTTCTGTCTGCTTTTCTTTGAGACAACAAGTCTTACAACAGCAAAACCCAAGACATTCAATTACTTGATGGTCAGGTAACTTAATTTCTGATCTGCTTAGTGAGGGGCAGGAAATTCTGGGACAAATTTCAGAAACTATGAAAACAGGAAGCCTGACAGAGCAAGGGAAAAGTATTATATACACTCTCTAGGAAGAGGAAGTCTAAAATGTCTATTCTTTTTTTGTGGGCACGCTTGAGCATAGCAGACAACCACAGAGCAGAGGCCACTGAGAAGTTTATTTTCAAAACCCAGATGCAATTAGAGCTGTAGCCAGTATGTGATATCTAAGATTCAAATTGAAGGCAGTAACAAGAAGATGATCATGTGTTTGACTTAAAAGGAACCTAAGCTTCTTTCAGCCTGTCATCAACATCATTAATTTTTCTGGAATGAGAAATTCTGTTTCTTTCAACATTGTTTCCATGAACAAAAAATTACTCTGGAAGTAAACACAACCTACATGTTTTCTCAAGTATGTACCTTATCCCTATATCTCCTTATTCAGGTGGCCTCAGGCTGCTGCAGATTTTTAATGCAGAAAAGTCAACATAACTCTGGTTTTCTTCTGCTTCTTGATGCTATTTCTCCTTTCTTATAAAACATGAAAAGCATCTGGGACTCAAAGGTACCCTGTCAGAGGAAGAAGCTACAAATTAATAAATAAGGTGCAGAGCCAGGTGGTTGGTAAGCCAACTACCTTAACTCCTTTGGCATTGAGAAGAATCTTTTAGGACTACATGTGTAATCAGGACTTGATTCATAATAGATAACTAGGTCTGGGGACTTAGTCTGGTGTGTCATGCAGCCTGTAACTAAGGTAGAAATTCCTTCAGGAGGTGGATATTTTCAGGACCTTTTGTCTTTTTATGTGATTTTTTTTTGTTCCATTGTGAGCTGTAGGCCTTGATTGTGTTTAAGCAGAGGGCAGGTATATCACACTGTGTGCTCTGTACTCCTGACACCTTACCTCTCTGGGCTGGGAGGCAGCAGCTCTGCCCAACCTGCCTAACTGGTCTTCTCTTTCCCCATTCCTCTCACTTTAGGGACTAGGACAGGGAGGGGAAAGATGAGTGTGATGGTGCTGCGCATGGGACTTCAGATTATTTCTGAAATCACAGTTCAGATACAGTCTTTGACCATTTCATTGTTATCAATTTAGAAGGAATGCCAAAAGCAAGATGCATTAATAGGCAAGTTTAGCTAATATGTCCTCTGCAAATATCTACACAGGCTGCTGAAGTTCATTGTATCTTTGCTTCCACTTTCTACTGATGTATCAACAGAAAACTTTTGAACTTATTAGAGAATAAATGTAACTATTGGGAAGAAAGCATATGTTATTATGTTGGCTAAAGTTTGGTATCCAGTCCTCATACTGCCAGAACAAAATGTTTTTTAAATTTGCTCTCCACAAAAATTCCAGAGGCCGTTGCAACTATGATAAGCATGGGACTTTCCTCTAATTAGCAGAGTAATTAGGAATATGGGACTTATGAAAGTCATATAAACTAGAAACATACAAGAACATTAATTAAAACTAAATTAATTGAGACATTCTTGAAGGATACAAATGAGTCTTGTTGAAATATCTGAGATCAAGCTCTCAATTTAAAAATTATGGAAACAGTCAAAAAAAGATGACTTAGGAGAAGACATAACCACTCTGCCTTTTCAGGTGACCCAATTTCAATAGCCTTTGTTCACAAAAGCTGTAGGTTCTTATCATGACCTTCATACAAAAAGAGACAGGGAGAACTCTGGCCAGTCTAAAATTAAAGATAGGAAATGTATGAATAAAACTGATAGAATTTTTTTGAGCCCAGTTCCTCAGGCTAAGCATCCAGTTCCATTTACTCCTTACTATGTTGCGTTATCATTTTATATTTAATGAGAATGCATTGTAATAACATACATAATGTAATGTGTAATTCTTCATGGAAAAAACAAACAGGAACCAACCTGAAATAGTTTGCATACTGTCTGAGAATGCTTTAGTTTTATTCCTTCAAACTCTTTTGCATTTGTTCCTCTTGGCCAGAACATTGTTTTAACTGCATAAATGCTAAGTGTTTATTAGTAATAAAATAAACATCATAAGTGATTGAAAGTGCTTATCTTACAATAAGGGATAGAATTCCGCATTTATGGGATACTAGTTTCTTTTTTTAACCCTGTCTTCAGTTATTCTGAATTTCCCTTCTGCAGCTTACAAGGTGCTGTTACTGCTATTCAAAATGTGATACTGAGGGCTGATTCAAGCCTGCTCTCCTCTCCAACCTGCTCCAGCTGTTGATCACAATAGCAAAACAGCCGCCTCCTCAGCCACATTATCCTGTTCTTCCTTGCCCATCAAGCTTATTATAAGGGTTCTTCAGTCCTTGCTCGTCAAATCCCACTGTCTTCAACTGGTGCTTTGTCTTTATACAAGGAATCTGAGGTCATGCCAAAGAGCTGCAGCATCCTGAAACACTATTAACAGACTAATTGCTGAGAGAACACATACCATTACAATTTTAAAGTATGACAACGATTTCTCAAGCAAAATTGGCCCAAAACATCCATTTATTAATAAGAAGGTGAGGGCAAGAATTTTTTAGCTTAGTGAGTACAGTTTATAATGGTTTAACTCGGGCTGGATTTCAGGGGCTCACTACAGCCACTCTCTCACTCCTCTCTTGCCTAGCAGCAGAAGAGAGAGAATATAACAAGAGCCTTCACAAGTTGAGATAAGGACCATAGAAGATTCTTTGCTAATCACCATCACAGGCAAAACAGACTCCATGTGGGAATAACACTTAAATTTATTACTAACAAGATCAGAGCTTAGGAGCGAGAGACAATAAAAGACACCTTCCCCCCCCTCCATCCCGTCTTTTACATTTAACTTCCTCTCCCGCAGCAGTCCAGGGAAAACGGGCAGTGAGGAGGGGGGCTTTGTTATGGTCAGCTGTTGTTTCCAGCCGTTGCCTGGGGAGAAAAGTCCTTCCAACCACATTCCATGGGGTCCCTCCCACGGGAGACAGCTCTTCACAAACAGCTCCAGCATGGGTCTCTCTCACAGGATGCAGTTCCTCTGACAGGATCCGGCTCTATNCGCAGCAGTCCAGGGAAAACGGGCAGTGAGGAGGGGGGCTTTGTTATGGTCAGCTGTTGTTTCCAGCCGTTGCCTGGGGAGAAAAGTCCTTCCAACCACATTCCATGGGGTCCCTCCCACGGGAGACAGCTCTTCACAAACAGCTCCAGCATGGGTCTCTCTCACAGGATGCAGTTCCTCTGACAGGATCCGGCTCTATTATGGGTCTCCCATGGGCTACAGCCTTCCCCCAACATCCACCTACCCCAGCGTGGGCTCCTCCACAGGCTACAGGTGGATCTCTGCACTCCTGTGGTCCTCCATGGGCTGCAGGGGCACAGCTGCTTCACCATGGTCTTCCCCATGGGCTGCAGCTGGATCTCAGCTCCGGTGGCTGGAGCATCTCCTCCCCCTCATTCTCCACTGACCTTGGTGTTTTCATCATTGTTCACAAGCTCTCTCTCTGCTCTTCTCCACCAGCCATCTTCATCTAAAAAACCCTTTTGTTCCCCTTCCTTCTTAAAAATGTTATCACAGAGGCATTCCTTCAACTGTTGATTGGCCTGGCCTTGGTCAGCAGCGGGCCCAGCCTGAAGGTGTCTGGCATTGGCACTTCTGGACATGGGGGAAACTTCCAGCAGCTTCTTGGAAAAGCCTCCCCCTCAGCCCCTCCACTGCTGCCAAAACCTGGCCACAGAGAAACCAATACACCATTATGTAAATAATTAGAATTGCATTCTTTCAAAATAGTGTGTCATATTAACCCTTTTTCTGTATATTTCTTCAATTTACTAGAAAAAAACAAAATGAACACTTTTCAGCTTCTTAGTAATGAAACGTAGAAAGGCAAAAGTCAAGATCCCTTCGTTCTGCCTGGTGCAATTTGGAAGTTGAGTGTGGATCAGATGGTGCTGTCAGAAATACAAGGAACATGGCAAAAATACAAACAGACATAGTTTGCAATATTTTTAGTGGCTTCCTGATGCGTGTAGTAATGTGAAAATCTTACACAATTGTGGGTGGACTCCCTGGAAAATATTTGGCCAGTACTGCCTATCAGGTAGGAACTATATAAGAATGTATGGAAAAGTTATTAATTTATTTTTGTTCAAATGCTGTGCTATTAATTAGAATTCTTGACAATACCTGTAGCATTGGTTGGACTTGATGATCATGGAGGTCTTTTCCAAGAAAAATGATTTTATGACCCTATTTTTGAATTTGCAAAATTTCAAGAGGCTTGGAAAATATGGAAAAACCCACCTAAATGAAATCTTCCTGAGGTAGAAAATCTGCATTTTGCACTGCATATGCACATAGCATACACTAGAGAGAAAGACTGAGCATAAGGTATTACTGCTAGGTACTTTATAAATAATCTTTGGAATCTCCTATATTTACCTGTAATGTACTCATTATCAGTAAGTTTTATTTCTGAGGGTATATTAAAGACAAAGGAGGCAGAGGGAATATTCTATATGGTGGAGAGATGCCAGCAAAAAATCCCACAAAATACAAATGACCATGTCTGATATAGCCATGTTACAGGCTTGAGAAAGCTTTGTGACGCCATACAGCTCCAACTCTGGACACCAAGCAGATGCTGAAGAGAAATTCAACTGCATGGGTGTAGCACCCAATCCTTCCTTGTATAATCCTATGTATGACCAAAGGGAACTTGGAAGAGGTAATAATGACTTTTCCAAAGCATTTGCTTTTCTAGGGGAGGATGGAAACGCTGCCAGGCAGGCTGCTTCTTGTGTGCCAGTCACATGAAGTGGGGAAATGGCACCCAGCTGGGCACTTGCAAAGACAGTGAGGTATATTCTTGGATTGAAATTTCCATATTTACCCTGGGTAAACTTCCATATTTACTTTGCCCACAGTAACATTACAGCAGTGTAAATCATGTGGAAATGTAGCCCAGAATTATTGATCTACTTCAGAGATTTAAGCTGTGTGTCTTTCTGTGCGCTTTCTCTGCAAGATATTTAGCAGATAACTTCAGTCCAAATACTCGTATTCAAATGTAAATGAACTAAATGTGTGTGTGTGCATATGTGTGCAACCAGGATGATTCATATCTTATTAAAGGTAATAATTTCTTGCTTTTAAATTGACCATCAAATCTTGGGTGTGGTTTCTATAAAAACTAGGTGACCAACAACATTAATAGTCTTTGGGGCCACCTTCAGTGCACAGCATAGCTGGAGATGGTTTTGTACAGAACATTCCACCCACGTCTGCAAATCAAAAACACATTTGCAAAATCTGAAGTGAGAGTAATTCACTATTTGAAAAACGAGCTAAATCTCTAAGATTATTTATTCGTAACTTGAAATTAAATCTGCTGGAGATGGTATTCATTTAACATGGATGAAATTATTGATTTAAATATCAAGGAAAAAAATAATCAAGTCAGATAGACTACCTCATTGCTTTGGAGGAGAGGAAGGTGAAGCCGAATATTGTTAAAGTGATTTTCTTTTCAAAGATGTGTTTGAGTCTGCACTAGGTTCTCTCTAAGTTTTAAGAAATTTGTAAGAAATTACTTCACAGGTGGAACAGCAGGCCACAGGCTGCAAAGTGAAATGTATTTGAGCTGGGGAGCAGCCTGCATCTGGAACGGGGAGATTTGGGGGTCCCAGGCTGACTCCCACAGAGGGCACACATAGAGGTGGCTCTGCAGGCACTGTCTCCTTGTTCATCAGCAATTTCTGCAAGTGGCACTAAAATCACTTACAGGTCACATAGAAAGGCAATGTGGGCCACCAATAACCTGACTGCAGAGCTATCTCCTATCTAGTATGTCTATTACTTCACATTATGTTTTTACGACCAAACTGTGATTCAAAGGGGCCTTTGTTTTTTGGGGTGTTCACTCTATCAAAATGGAGGCACCATGAGCAAAAGGTAGAATGTGAAAACTGTGGTGTTAAAATCAGACAGCAAGAATTTCTTCCATCCAGTCACAGAAATTCTCAACCCTGCCACTCCATTTTTCTTCCAGGCATAGGTACTTACTGACCCCAAAGGCAGTGCCAGAAGTCACAAGTTCATATTCACATTTAATTTTCAAATGTTTCCCCTTGTGAGCTACCTTTCCATTCCAGTGAAAAAAAACCACAAACACGACTAAATACTAACCAGTTGCATTTCTATCACAATGTTTTCAAATCTTTTAAATGTTGCCAGGTTGGCAAAATCTGTGGTTAGTGGGAAAAGCATATGCCTTGAAAACGCTAAACATGTTTTTGGAGAAACAGCATGGTAAGTCAGACTTCTCTACAGTGTGCTCTATAGTACAATTGCTCACTTCATGTTTCTGTAGGAGTTCCAGGGATTTAAAACCAAATTAAATTTTAGTTTGGCACCAATAAACTCCAGTAACAGACATCATACAAGTAGTGATCATGAAAACAAATTAAGCTCTATGGTTAAATCAAGATTGAAATAAATTTAAAAGACAGAAATTCATACAGACTTCTATACATGTGTTTCCTTGGGTAGGTGCCTGAGATACACTAATGGGTGATTGTTAAAACCAGGGAATCAGGAAACTTTTCTGATCTTCAAAATGAAAAGAACAAAATTAATCAGAAAACAAAAAAACAAGGTAATTCCTACACTGAGGAAGGGAAAAGGATAAGCAGTACATTGTTTGTGAATTTCCAGTGCAAATAGGTCAGCTTTTCTTTCTTTCCCAGCACTCCCTTCTCTCTTTCTCTTCTGAGTGACTTGAAAAGCCTGTTTACGACCACTGCATTGATTTCCTTTCCTCTGACTCATTGCAATCTGGCTCCAGCCCTCCCCATTGAAACTAACTCACCAAGGTCTCAAATGACCTCTTTCTGGCTAACACGGGAATCTGTGTGTCCTCTTTGACCTTCCTGTCTAATCTGATACCCTTGATCACTTTTTTCCTGACTAGCTTTTGTGGCAGTACCCCCTTGTGGCTTTTCATCAACCTTCTTTATTGCTTTTTCAGCATCTTATACAGCAGCTCCTTCTCCCCTCTCCATGGGACTCTCTCAAAGCCACTACAGATTGTTTCCTCATTGTACACCCTCTTCTCTTATTTTCTGCTGTTATTCCAAGGCTGAATATTTTCACCTCTCTGTCCTGTCTGTTCTGTTCCATTCTGTGAGTTGAATTGGCAGTTTGGTGTGTTCAGGATGATTCCCTGTCACCTGAAGGAAAGAAGATCGCAGGTAAGTCTTTAATTTGAATCTGCCACTCTTCCTCCTCTGCTCATCACTGTTGATGACTTCACCCTTCCCCTTCAGCTCTCAAACTCAGGATCAGTTTTGTCATTCCCTTGCACGCTCCTATGTGCTTAGATAATCATGGTAAATTTGCTGCAAGACCTGTGAGAATTAGGGGAATCTTTCTACTACAGTCATAAAAGATTAGACAAAGCTCTAAATAGCATCTTTCCCTCCTTCATCTTTTAAAATTCCTATCCTGCATTTCCTCTCTAAGATCCATACCATGGCCACCTATGTGGCAATATTTTCTTTCCTGGATGATGGTCTTCAAGTATCTAATACTTCTCAAAAGCATCTCTCTGATATTTCCTTATCATGCCCCTTCTTCAGACTTGCTCAGGGTTGTGCCCTGTCAGCTGATGGACCAGTCGTTCAATCATCGTAGTGCCATGGACTTGACAGGTCAAATCAGTTAAGGTGAATTTCTGGTTCTTGTCATCCTTTGAAACCCAAGATTACATTTTTCTGTGCTCTTTGCCCTATAAGAAATAGTGGTTCTGTCAATGTCTTTCACGGTTTGGCCTCGTGTCACAGAATACTGTTGTTGTACTCCCTTTTACACAGAAAGTCCCTAAATCTTCACTTCTGTCATCAGATAAGACTCATCAGGGAGGAAGCAAGTCTCCAAAGGAATCTTCCACCGAGGAATTCACTATAAGCTTTTTGGGCCAGACAACTTTTTATAGCAGATAATCATGCAAAATAGGGCTGTGTCTGAGCTGTGCTGGTCAGGTTTTAGTCTAGATGCAGACCTCAACAGCCTCTGAAATCAGAGGTGGTTTTAAAGGTACAGACCTCTCTAAAGTGAGTGATCATTTAAGACAGTGGCTGCCATCCTGAAGTGGTGTAAGTATTTGCTATCCTTTTTATGCACAAGTCAATGCTTTTGGTTATAATAAATACTGTAGTATGAAAATTTTAGCACATCCCAGAGCTAAAAAGTATATCTTTCAAAAATGTGCCTGTGGGGATTTGGGTGTAAAATTTTTGAGCAATTAAAGATTCTATTCTAATTTTACTTTGAAATATCTGAAAAGACTTTCAAGACAAATGCTCCTCAGAGGATTTTGGCTTCTGCTTACAGCAATAGAAATCAAAGTAAAGAGTCTTCCTTCAAACAACTGGGTACAAATAAAACACTGGCTATTTAAAAAATCAATCCTTAGGATCATTAGTACCTTTTTGTAACAGAATTCATTTCATAGTAACTTTCCCTCTTGTCAACATGCATACACTTTTTTTTGCCTGTGGTTACCCACACTTAATGAATTTTTGTTTCCAAAAATGCCCACTGAATTCCCAGGGAGAAATTCATCAGCTGAACTATGATCTCATTTCCCTTGGCATGTCACAGCACCAGACACATCATGTTTTCATTGCTTCAACCTAATTCCCCAATGTACAGCAGTTGGGATGTGGTGCCAGGGAAAATGTGACAACCATAGCATAATTTACCAAAAACCATAGGTATTGAAATATGCCACCTAGGTTAACTGATACTGTACAGCCCTGTTCTAAGGGAAACTCCTTTCCATATGAATCACATTAGTTTGGGGGTTTGGTTTTGTTTGGGTTTGTTTTGTTTTGTTTTTTGGTTGCAATTTTCTCTAAATTTTGTTTACAGAAATCTGCACAAATATGGTGGAGACAAAAGAAAAAAAAAAGAAAGGATGAAATTGCTCACAGATCTGTGATGTGTTTTCATAGAATTTCCCAAGACAGAGATAGATTTGTATTAAAGACTTCAGAAACATACAATGAAAGACCCAACATATCTTAAGCAGTGCTTGTTCAAACCAGAACTGATCTCTTTTGTTCTTAAGTTGACAAAAATCTTCAATTAACAAGCAGAAGACAAATAATTAAATTCAAAAGAGGAAAACAAAGCTAATAACTATATGAAAACTTGAGGAAAAAAAAGGAGGCACATTAAAAAATCGGTTATGTAATGAGATTGCATATATTGAAGGTTGAACTTATACACTGGTATAATGTATTTGTACAGTTTCAGCCTCCTAGAAATAAAGTCTAGTATAAAAAAATTTAAGAAAGACGAAACTGCAAATACATTCAAACACCTAGATGACAATAGAAAAAAGTAAGAAGCGGGGTTTTATCTTCATTTATTGTAATTTTGAATTTTATTTCTTGCCTTCCATTTTTCTAGTATATGTAGAGAGAAAATTAGATACACACTCCTAGGAAATTTGGAACAATATAGCATTAACACAGTCTTCTCAAACACACTCTTACAGAAGAAAAGTGCAATACGGGAGCACTTTCATGGCTGCAGTGCATAACAAGTTACTGGGACCCCTGGGATATTTATTCTCTCTTTTTTTTTTTTGTCAGCCTGCAAGCTGAGACCTGTGATGGCGTTTTCCTGTCTTCCAGCTTAGTAGCCACAATCAATTCACAGAGGGAAAGAGTAGGCAAGAATAAGAAAGAGCATCAGCTGAAAACAGAAGCGGCAATTAGCTGGCATCCCATCTGCTGCCTTTTGCACACTGGACAAAAGCAGAATGGCTTCCCAGGTAAGATCAGAAAAAATACCAGTAGGTTACTGTTGCTTCAAAAGACACTAACAGTGGTAAAAAAAACAACCCAAACCACCAAACCCTAAGTTACTATCTTTTATAGTATAGTGTGTTGAACATAGTTCTTTTTGAATCAGTAAACCAATCTATACCTCATGTATTCTCTACTTAGACTTCTCTAGGTTTTGCTTACACAAACACTACAACTTTTTCATTACATATGAACAAAAATTGTCTGTGACAACATCATAACTTTCAAGACCAATTACTCTAACCAATATAGCCTTGCAGAAAAGCACTGCATTGAGAAGGTCTACCTGGCTAAGGACATTACTATCTGTCTGATCCACATGGCCTTATCTCTGCTGCCTGCCCTGATGTCCTTTGAATATCTTCCTGGACAGAAAGCTCCCATATTTGTTTTCAGAGTCCTGAAGCATGCAGGGCATCCAGAGGCACTGGAAGGAAACACAAAGAATGGGCTTATTATGAATCACCTTGACCTTAGCCCTGTGGTCCTGTTAGTCTATGGAAGTTACCAGCAAATAAAGCAGATGGGTATGAACAGAATCTCTTACTTTGTCTGTCATCACTCTGGAAAGTCGGAATGCAACACAGTGGCAACTCCTGGATAAGAATCTGCAGGGATGAAGATTCAGAACTTGTGAATTCAACTCTAATTCTCCATGCTTATGTTTTCTAGGTCTCATCGTGCTCTCCCTGTGCATTTTTTAGACCTTCCAGACTTCCCGAAGCTTCTAGCAAAGAGAAGGAGACAATGAGGTAAGGTTCCACAGAGAAAATGCCAAACGAGAACATTTATATAGTTGGTCAGGTTGGGAGATCACTGGGTTAACAGCAGATGGCTGGAAAGAGTTGAGACAGATGAAGGAGAGAACAAAGAGGACAGGAAACACTGTGGCATGACTTGTTACAACTCTGCCTACTTTTCTCCTGAATCCTGACCCTCCACACAGGAAGAGGGTAAAGGATTAAGTCTGTATGAGATGTTAAACTGAGAGTTGTTGTAAATGCAGAAATTAATTAGAAAAATGAGAAAACAGTTTTCATTACTGATCTTGCAAACTTTGAGTTTCTCTGTAAGTTAAAGCTCCATAATAGTTAGTGTGGAATAGCCTTGCAAAATAATATCCAGCCAGGGCAAAACCATCATGATGAATTCACAATTATTATTCATAGAGCTGTCGTGAACAGTATGCTTACTCTACACAATTCACCAAAGAAATACTGGTTTGCTATAGATTGAATGGTGCATTTTAAAACAGCAAAGCACCATTCAGTGCCCTGCCCTCTCAACCGTGCTGTACGTACAAGCATAGCAGGGAATACTCATACTACACTGTTTTGAAAAGCAGTTGAGAAAGAGGCCAGTGGCCTAATTTTTGTCTAGTCTGTACTTTTTCCTACATTTAAAAGCATCACTAGATGTGTTTGTGCCCACTGAACATGCAAACCTTACTCTGGAATCACTTTTTGATATTTAGTCTCGTTAGGAAGAGACATGAATTTCCTGCCAAACCATCATTGCAAAAACGTAGATTCATTGAAGTCCTTTGCAAGAATGAGCCATGTTAGATGGATAGTTCACTAGGAAAGATGTGACCATGGCAGGGTTGTACAACAGGAGATGCACTAGTCCCTTGTAGGGAGAATATCAGAGCACTGATGAAGCTCTTGCTTCTTGCCTTGGGAGGCTAACACCCACAATCTCTAGCTGCCCCAGTTCTTAGGCTGTTCAGTTGATTATATTCCTCTTCAGCTCCTGCATAGCTGAGGGAACACCCGAGTGTGATAGTGTACCCACTCTAATTCCCCTTCTGTTCCAAAAAGCCTTATATTTATTCAGTAGTCAGGGAGTCTCTGCACCACTGAAATGAGGACTGGCTTTGTGTTGTAAAGTATTCTGTGGATATTTGAAGTGACTGGCATGTTTGAAGTGACTAATTATACCATTATCTTCATTGGAAGCTGCATTGGCTCAGTGTAAACAAGGAAGGAATTCATACAAGAGAATTAAGGAACTATCAAGGAAGGAGGGTTGGAAAACCTTTTATATTGAGCAGTTAGGTTCAATATTAGTAGTACATGGAGTCTGAAACATGGCCCACAATTCTTACATAAAAACTGCAAAGGTGTTTTCCACAGGTTATTTACTACATGTTAATTTTGGAGAGCTTAAGGTCAGTCACTTGTGCAGCTTAAATCAACCAGCAGAGACCAAAGGGTCTTGGTTTCTACACCGGGGGCCAGAAATTCAAGCAATGCTAGCTAGAGAAGGCTGATGAATTTTTAATTCATTTATAAATTTCTAGTTCAAATATTTCTACCTACTGTGGAATTAATTTGAAACATTTGCAATTGTGCAGAAATATTCAGTGAAAATATCTAACTTGATTGGAGAGTCCTTCAAGACAAATGTGTCACTACCCTCTTGTGTTTTTTGCCTCAGTGTACCAAGGCAGGCAGAAGCTGGAGTTGGGGCCCAGCAGTGCAGATTCTTTTGGAAGAGAAACCAGTGGTGGGAGCAGCACTTTTGTGCAGGGAAACATCTTTATTCCCAGGTGGGATACATGGACCCCATATGCCTGCCCATATGTCACAGAGCTGAAGAGTTAGGCTCCCCTGTTTCCTGTGGAGAACATCTGTCCTGAGTATTCACCTTCTTGAGTCAGATTCTGTCTTTCTTATTTTACATACAAATCCTCTGCTTTGACTTCTGTACAACAAGGCAGCAAGGTCATGTCAGCTAAATGCTTGGGAATTCACCCTCCACTGTACAAGCATTTTTTTAATACATAATGCACTTTTTCATCTGTGTTGTAAGTTAACAAGTTTTGCAACTATTTTGACATGCAATATTTGTCATTCATAATGCCAATTCCTGTACACTGCTTACCTATAGGTAAATATATTTATCCCCACCCTCAATAATTTTATTAATTTTATTAACTTTATTTTAATAATTTTACTATCCCACCATAAATGCAGGATGGTTCCAGTGAACACGATTATTTCCATGCCCTCAAGACAAGGGCCTTGTAACACTAAGTAATTTATAGATACAGCATGAAACGAAGAGTTTTTAAAAAAAAGATAGGAAATATTTGAAGGAAAACAAACTGTTATAGACATTTTAGAGACGAGCTCAGCCACAGAGGGTATAGCTACAAAGCTTTTGGCAGATTCATACCCGTTTAGAAACAAATACAAATTAGCCAGAGCCAGCTGTGTCTGTATTGCCTATAGAAATTAAGTTGGACTAAAAGCTGCCACAGAGCTTTTGTGTTTTTCTTCTTGGAAAATCAGCTGGTTCAGTTCAAACTAGTCAGAACAGGAGTCATCTGAAGATATACAACTGACTGAGAAACCTGAAGTCATTTGTGGAGCTACAACCATGACAATACAGCTGTAACTGGAGACCAATTAACTTGCAGACATCTCCATGGAAAACTCAAGGAGGTTTTAAATCTATATTCAAAATACATTTTCATGGGCTTAGTAATGAATAGATCAGCTTCACTCTGCCTTAATATGCATATAAAGTTACTCACCACTGGGCAGTGTATTACTTACTGGGTTACTCACTTATTGTTGATGGATTTAAAAATTTTGCGGAATATGTTAAAATATTGAAAACCTCCCTCTGAGCCATCATACAGCATATTTTCTGAATCATATCAATGATACTTCACAGTAAGTATCTGTAATACTATACACAAAATAAGATTACATATTCATAACTAGAAGCCAGAGCAGAACTCAAAAAAGAGCCAAGAAAAGCAATAGTACAAACAAACAATAGTAACTGAGAGACTAGACAGGAGAGAATAAGATGGATACTGATGCTTATGAGCATTTTCAACTAACAAAGGCTGGATCTGACAGTGCAACTGTCCTGTAAACAGTGGAGCTAATTATAGTGTATTTCCAAGGGTCTTTCCCAAGGGACTATATGTCCTTGGAATATATGAAGAAAGAAATTAAATACATGGTTGAGCACAAGGAAGTGACTGGCAGCATAAGGAGCTATTTATGCTGTGCAGTGGATGTCAACAAAACAATACTTAGGATTTCAGCTGTACAATTGTGACAAAAGCTGTGGTAAACAATATTACTGCCTCGTGCCTGTAATTCTAAGCAGGGTCTAGGGAGGAGGTGGTGAATGGTGCAACCTGTCTGCCCTCTACCTAGCACATGGCAGGCAGTAAGGACGGACAAGGGAGCTGATCTGCCTGCCTCTAACATCATCCACAGACAGCAAGAGGAAACAGAAAGGACTTTGCTATACCATGCGTGAAAAAGACAGAGTGGATCTGGTTCTCATATTTTAAATATTTTGTGACTAAAGCTATGGAGTGTTTCTCACCAGTTGTCCTTTTTGTTGTGTGTGTGGGTTTTTTTGTTTTTTTTTTTTTTTAGCTTCTCCATATGCTGATTTTTAAAGGTGTTTAAATGTGTAATTTAGTACCTAAATGCCCAGATCTTTGCCATGACTTCCATTCTCCACCCATAAAGCAAAGTTGTTGATAATAATGGTTTTTTTGCCATTCTTTGTCATACAGACTATAACACTTTAAAAAGATCCTGCCTCTTATCAGGTGTTTAGAGAGAAAATAATAGAGTCTTGTCTAGGAACTACAGGCATTGTTGTGATAGAAATAATATCAAAGTTAAGGGGAAGGTAAACAGGACATTTACAAGAGAATAGTCTAATCAGAAATAAGGCTGGGATCCCATCTGTTAAAAACCTGACTTATAATTATGTAAAAAAATTTCCTACCAGGAATATTAAAAAATGATAGAAAGTGAGTGCACAGTTTACCTATGTAAAATAGTTTGGCTGATAAAAGGATGGAGAAAAATGTTAGCCAACATGTATAAAAAAATGAGGAAAAATGAAAGGAAATACGACAAATGGCTGGGATGCTACTAGGTTTTTAAAAACAACACTGTTCAAAGAATTAAGCACAAGAAGTGACTTGTGCAGAGAATGAATTCAGCAGATTTTCTTTTTTATATAATTCACTGTTTGGTCAGTTGGAGGCCTGGAGGCAGTAAATTCCTCCTGTATAGAATTCAACAGTGATAAATAGTTTGGAAATCACTGAACCCCTAGTTGTGCTTGAGGCATTTGCATTTCAATGTTTCAAGTTTACAGCACAGTGATTTGCTGTGGAAAGCAGGTGATGACATCATAAGGACATTTTCCATGAAACTAAATGAAAGCTGTTTCCCTGAGAATTGTGCAGCCATCAGTACTTTTACTAATCCTTATTGCATTTTCGTCATTATCATATTTTTCAATTTATATAATAGTCTAGAAGAACATGATGTAAGGCAACCTGCTAATAGCTTTGCTACTCATCTATCTTCATACAGTACTTATAAAAATGTGAAAGCTTTTTTTTCTGTGAGATTGATTACAAATATTTTACAAATAAATTTCATTTTGAAACTAAGAAGTGTTTTAAATTGAACGTAGATTCAGACAGGATACTCAAATATTATATACCATAGAAAATTAGTGGTACAGGTAATGTAATAAACCATAAAAATAAAACATAAACAAATTGAATGTTTATCAGGAAATTGGTAACATATTACACCATTACATTTATAGAGTTTTTATATTAGCTGCTGTGTCACAACAGCAGTTATGACAAGGGATAAAATGGCATATAGTAGACTGCTATTAGTCTTTGATTTCTTTTTTGTTGTAGTCAAATTTTAAAAGTATCTAATTTAGTAGATCTGTCTCTTTCAAAAGAATGACTGTTGCATTGGTTGTGAGCAAGTAGGTGGTAGCAGGGCAGGCAGCCTTGTGAATTAAGAATATGGAAATAAGTGCGTAAGGGGAAAGTGGGAGCTGTTCCTAAGCATAGATTACTTAGCTATTTTCTTCCTTCTTCAAATATTAGCAATGCTGGCATCTGAAGAAAGAACTAACAATTTGGCAAGGTGATCATCCAGCAGAAAGGATGCCATGAAAATGGAACATAATATAACTGGTTATTCCTTTTTTTTAAGCTGAGAACATTCTATTATGTTAAAAATAAGTTAATGTTGCCAAGCCAAGTACTCAGAAGTTATGAAATGAAAATGAATGAAATTTTAATTCTTTCTGCTTGTGAATATGAATTGTGATCAGTCTTTAATGTGATTGGAGTAGCTAACTGGATGTTTTTCAACTCACTAATGCAGGTTGAGCATTCAGGTATTGTAACAAAAAGGTGATCAGAGTATCAGCATTAAGTGTAATGTTCACCTAGTAATGCTGAAAATTGTGGGAAGGGGTTTCCACTATTTTTTGTTTTGCTTTGTATAGCGAAACAAAAATTAAAATCAAACAAATATATCATATAAGGACGGAAACATTTAAAGAAGTGGGAGAATTTCAAATAATTCAACAAGAGTTGGATCATGATAAGCAAATGAGGCGCTGATCAGATGAAAGAAAAAAAAAAAGAAAGGAAGGGGAGGAAGAATTATCATCATATAATTAAAGGCTACAATATTATGCTCAGGAAAGCTGTTGGTGAGCCAATCTTATTGCTGGCATTTCTTACCTTATAACTGCTTGATTTGTCATTCTTAATAGCACCCTTTTAAAGTCTTTTTAATGAACTCTACCCATGCTTTTGGGCATGATAGCAGGCAGCAGTTCTATATGGTAGAAAACTATTTCATCCACAGAGCCACTGGCAAAGAACAGCATATTAAAAGTGTAATTCATTTACTGAAAAGTTCTCTTGTTTTTTGCCACATCCGATCTCAGAATTAGGTTCTCAGCTCTGATGTTTCTGGAAGTCTAATCCAGCAGTGAACAATGCTTGACACACCCCTTGCTGAACACCATCTTTGCATTGTTGGAGGCAGCTCCTGGGCCATATTGCCCAAAAGTATAGCAGCAATTTAAGAGTTGTTTAAGACGCCATTTGGAAATCTCTCAGGTTTTGAAGGAATCATGTCATATTAAAAATCAGTCATGTCAGGACATTACTTGATCCCATCTCAGTTCCGTGTCTGGTCTATAGCCAGGGTACTCTTGTTTCCATGAGCCCTGAGTGCTTGGAAGAGAGTAGTCTGGAGCTGTTTTAAAACTGCAAGAGCACAAAGGCATTTTTATTCTGTCTTTGTGCTCTCTGCACTGGTTGTGTCCTCAGCTGGCCACCATAGCACAAATAAAGCTCAGTGTTACTGTAGGTAGAGACTTGCAGAAACCGAACTCACAACGTAGACCTTGTTATGAGAACGGCGTGTTTATTCTGCGCAGGGAGCGGGGTTACGGACTCATTCCATATCCCCCCCCGAGTGACAGCCGTCACACAGCTCGGGTTGGTCCCACCACTCCAAGCCCACCCTCTTCTCCGCCCCGTCCCTTTGAGGGCTGGGCTGTCGTTGCCATCGTCCCATCGCAGACAGGCACATCCTCCTCTTCTAGGAGACCTTGAGATGTTGTTCCAGGCTGTTGTGATGTCTGGTTTTCGTCGTCTCTGTCCCCCTTATCTGATGTTCATGTCTAGTGTCTACAGAACTTGCTCTATGCTAGCCCTGTGTCCCAGCAGGGCCCTGACTTCCCTTTCTAACCCCCTTCTGACCCCAACTCAGTAGTAGTAGTTTGCAACTGTGTGGAAATCTACAAAATCTACACAACTTCTCAAAATTACATCTAGACAAATGGAAATCGGCAAAAAGCTTTGGAAAACGAAAAACAAAACAACAAACAAAAGTAATTTAGGAGAATATAACTATCGGGAGTATCAAAAGAGTGGACGGTAGAAACATGGCATAGCAATGCAACAAAACAGTTGAAAAACAGCTTACATTTTCATCCTGTATGGAGGTTTCAGCAAGCACCAAAGGAGGGGGGGCACTGAGGCAACACAGATCTTTGTTGTCTGATATTGAGGGCTTCTCAGGGAAGTGTCAGAGAAGACTAAAATGATCCTGCCATTGTTGGTATTTGAACTAATCCTGGAAGGCAAGATTCACACTATTGCCCTAGTTCCCATGTGCCATCACTTGTTAACTACCTTATTCCTTCGTATTTCTCTTCTTTAATATAATCTTTTATAAATAACTAAGTAAATTAATAGACTTCAGCTTAGCTGCTCCGGACTGCATCTTTTGCTGCCTTATGGCCATAAGCACTTGACTACTCAGAGTAATGTTAAAACAATCCCAGAACGGTACACATTTTATGTATGCTAGCATCAGACCATGTGTTATGAAAATCACCCTTAAGTGGGTGTGCAACAGTTTGAAACCTGAGGGAAAAGCTTCATTTTCAATCTTTCACTTGCCTTTTGTGTATTTTTGTTGAACTTTCTGCAAAGAATCTGCTTCAGACCTTAACACCCATAAAACCTCTAGCACATGTCATCTCTTAAAAAATTAATATTAAAATATTTAATACAATTTAAAACCAATGTCAGAGTTTTGTCCCGTGAAAAGGAAAAGAGAAAGGGATATCTATAAGCTGAAATTATCCCTGAGAAGCTTCAGGTTGAAGTACCAAGACTGAAATATTTAAAGGGTTTTATAATGGTGTATATACAACATTTTTTTGAACAGGCTGCCACCTCTTTGTAATGAAAACCACCCATGTTGTTGAATTCTTTTGTGTTTGGGTGGGTCATATTAATATTTTTGTCTCTATGGACATGTGTGGTCCAACAAATAGAAAAAAAAAAACCCAAACAAAAACCCCTTTCCTGCAGATATGGGTGCAGAAGAGAAAATTGGTAGAATCCTGCAAGGATGCTGCTGGGTTGACCTTTTTTAGAAAATACTCTAGTTTTGTTGTTGTTCTTTTCACATGCCCCAAGAAGAAGTGGTCTCAGAACTGAGAAACAGCAAAATCAAAGAACTTTGTGTCTGACAGTTGAGAGCATTGGGGAGGTCAGGTGAGAGGGACAAGTCACTACTTCTGATAACATGGTAGAGTAGACCCGCAAGCAAAAGTGTAAGATACAATCCCATGTCTTCTATTTGCAGTTAGATTGGTCCAAGAGGATTTAACATCAGGAACATGATAATACTTCTTAATTTTTATTTTTTTTTAATAAAATCTGTGCTTTGCTAAATCTACTGAGGGACACATTCAATATAGGAGGGACTGCCTGTTCTCTGAAGGCTTGAAGATGCCTCCTGGTTAATATTTTCCTGTATAAATAGTTTGCATCATCTGAGAAGAATGATTTAGAAAATACCTGCCGTGAGGTGTAATTAGAGCAGGAATACATGCAAAACTATGAGAGGCTGCAGAGTCCTCATGGGGAGCAGGAGGTATCCAGTTCCTTTGCACGCCTGCAGAGGTTTAGGGTTCAAAAACATCCTCTGTCTTAGATACTGCAGGTGATTTACCAAAAAAAGTGGGTGGCAATGTGATTAGCACACACTGAGTAGGGAGGGAGATATAATTAAAACCCCTTTCCTGTCTATCACATATACTGAAAGTTGTAACTGCAGCAAGATTGAATGTGATAAAACAGAAGTTCCAATTTAAGAGCTTTGGGAAAACTATTTTTACTTGTTTCAAAGAGAGAACACTAAAGCCTCTCTCTTTGGCTACCTGAAGATGTAAAAATAAGTTATTTAATAAAGAGTTTAATTTACAAGTTGTTACCTAATTTACACAGTCTCAGTTGTGCAAAGAAAAAAAAATCTGTGAATATCACATTAACTCCATTAGCGTTTCATGAAGACAGGTCTGAAGCCTCATAAGCAGTAAACCTGGGCTTTTAGTGAGCAGTAAAGACATTGGTTCCTCAGCTGAAAAGGAATTTTGTTTAAGTTTTTCTGAGAAAGCTGAAAAGAGCTCAGTTTCCCAGAAGTCTCCTACAAGAAAATGACTCCAAAATGTTGAAAGAATATAACATTGGAGGGGATTCTCCAGTTTTCAACAGAGTCCATGAAAAGGGTACTGCTGGAAGCGGGTTTTGGATCAGGTGAACGTGAGACATGGTATTTTAATTGAAATTAATTTTAGCAGTAACCTATGTGTTTATAACTCTAAATAAGCTATATTCATCTTCTAACTGCACAACTTCTTCAAGACTTAAGAGATAATTGTATTACACAAGAGATAGCAACTAAACTAAATCTTTTCTTAGATAAATGGCTGTTCAACATAGTCAGTGTCAACTAAAGCTGACCTGAAGGAATAAAACTAATCAGACCTACCAACTACAGAGCTGCATTCAGTGCTTCATAATAAGGAACCACATGAATGTTTGAATTTTCTAAATGAGCTGTTTAATTTTAATCAGCCATGGGGGAAAAAGTTTCAAAAATTAGAGCAAGAATTGGATACCTACCCAGGCTTCAGGCACTTCTTCCTGTTTCTCTGAAGCAGCTCTCTCTTTCACAACTCTGCTTCCAGATCAACTAATTAAATGCAGGTTCAAGCTCAGATGTTTCTCCATCTTTTAACTATTATAATGCATTCTAGCTGACAGGAGCACACTGAGCCCTTGGCGTTGTAGTTATCCCATAGGCAATTGACAGAGATAACAAACACTAAAGCTATGGAAAGTACACATTTTTTCTGGTAAAGATTCAATCTGGGGACCATGGCTTTCCCTTCCTCAGGAATGAAGGATACCTCCTTTCCTCTCACTTTTTTCAGTCTTAGTCTTAACTCATATTCTGAGAAAAACTTTCAGTTAGGACAAATCATTCCCACAGAAGGCCAGATCCTCAGCTGCTCTATATCAGTGCAGCTCCATTGAAGTTAGTCCAGCTGTAGTGCACATAGAATAGGGAAAACTTCAGTCTTCTACTCTTCAGACCTCAGGCAGGTTCAATATCTAGCAGAAACATTCTAATGTTTGAAATAAAACCAGGCCTCTACAATCTGCAAGGCTAATGTTTTGGTCTCCCCAGCACTGAAACTACCTCCACAATGTATTTCATATATGATAGACAGAAGATGATTTATAAGTTGTCTAATTTCTTGATCATTACAATCACAGATGTAGGAACTATTTAATTTCAATTTTATTTCTTCTACTCTTATCTCTGTCTAACACCTGTTTAAGAGAACATACAGTATCACTTTTTCTTCTTTTGCTTTCAGGGTCTTTCACTGCTTTATCTTGTCTTTTTGTTGCAAATATTTTCCTATTGCGGTCTTAACTCTTGAAGTGAAAGGTGATTGTTTTTAAAAGCAGTTATCTATATTTTCACTCTGGTTTGAAAAGCAGCACAACAATAAAACAAAATGCTTCCTATAATTTTTTAAATTTTTTTTTAAATTATTTTCTTCTGTTTCTACAAATGAACCAAGAAATTTCTTAGCAAATTAGATATTGGTTGGCTCAGGACATAAAAATACTTTGCAGTTCATCATTAAGAGCCCTTATTGCAATGGCTAAGATAACTCCAGTTCACATGCCAAACACTGTCATGACACATTAGTAGATAGCTGAGTACTCCCAGCATAGAGTTATAGATTCACAGAATATCCTGGGTTGGAAGAGACCCAGAAAAAACCATAAAAATCCATCTTCTGACCCTGCATATGTGTTATGGGTTTAATCTGAAAGGATTCCTAGGAGGAGGGAGAGGGGGGTTGTCTCTTAAAACTTTTCATTTTTTCTTGAGAGAGGGTGAGCAGGAGAGGACAGCTGAGCCCCAGCCCCGCACACCCACCACTGACGGCCTGGCAGGTGGGTGGCCGACCCACAGCGGGGGGCTGTCCCACTGGTGAGGCAGCCATGTTGGTGCTGCTCGTGCTGGGCACCTTCTGGTGCCTGCCCCGCGCTACCACCACAGCCTCCCCAGGCGCACTGCTGCTCAGAATGACAGCGGCAGCAGCAGCCAGTGTGTGAGGCAGGACTGGTCCTTGGGCTGGCACTGCCGCGCAAGGGTGAACCCATAGCAGCAGGGTGCAGCCCCACAGGCAGTGCCGCTGGTGGCCTGGGGTCCCTGGGTGCCCCACGGCACTGGCAGGGCAGCAGCAGTGGCGTCTTCTCTCAGTGAGTGCAGCCATGAGGCATTTTGGTGGGAACAACACCATGTTGCCTAATGGCAAAATCTCAGAGAGGGGTGGCACCTAGCACTGCTGTCCGATGGGAAGGCAGCACACACAGGAAGAGGACTGTGAGTAAACCCGAGAACAAGCACTGTATAAAAGGGCTGGAGACGGAAATTGTTCCCACTTTTTTGACTCCCTTGGTGCTGAGAGAGGCACCCTTCTCGGTCCCTTGCAACATGGCGTCATTGGAGCTTGGGCAGCGCCAGCAGGGATCCACCTAGAGGTAACATGAATGTGGTATTTCTCTCCCCTTGGGCTCCTCTGGGGTTCCTTTCACTGTCCTTCTTTCCAGAAGCTCTAGAGTGGAACCAGCACCATCCGCGGGGCAGCATTTCTTCCTTCCCTTCCTCCACAGCCCAGCAGCTGGCCTGGAGGAGCATAGTTTGTTCTTTTCTTTTGTTGCGTATTATTGTCAAGTCATTCTTTGTGTAACTGGTTCATGCTTATAGTGGGGTTCCACAGCTCGTATAGCCCATAGTTAATAAACTGGTTTGGTTGTTGTATTTTCTATTAAGTCTCTCGTCACTCAGTGGCACCTCCTAATGTCTAAACCAGGACAATATGACAGACTCAAGAATCACACCATGTGCTCTGAGTGTTGTCCAAACACTTTTTGAACTCTGTTAGGATTGGTGCTTGTGACCACTTCCCTGGTGAGCCTGTTTCAATGCCAAAATACCATCAGGGTAAAAAATGTTCTGCTGATATCCAACGTAAACCTCCCCCGTGGTTCTCTGCTACTGCCAGATGGTGCTGGCTAGCAAACCATCTTATGCAATGCTATTTTACAACATCAGTCCATTCTGCTTGACTTCAGGTACCTGAATCAGATCTCATTGCTTAGCTTATGCCTGAGGCTGTGGACTTCAGTTCTCACAAGCAATCATGCCAATGCTCAGCTTGTTAGGTATCTAACAGAACTGAGGTCAACATCATGCTGCAATAAATGCACTCTAGATCACAGAATCATCCCGAGTTAGGAGGGACCCACAAGGATCATAGAAGTCCAGCTCCTGCACAGGAGTGTGCCTGAGAATGTTGTCCAAATGTTTCTTAAAGTTTGTCAGGCTTGGTGCTCTAGCCCCTTTCCTGAGGAGCCTGTTCCAGTGCCCAACCACCCTCTGGGTGAAGAAGCTTTCCTTACTATCTAACATAAGCTTCTCCTGACACAATTTCATGCCAGCATTCCCTCAGGTCCTTTCACTGGTCACCAGAGAGAGAAAACATAGGTGCCTCCCTCTCTGCTTCCTGTCGTGAGGAAGTTGTAGATGGCAATGACGTCTCCCCTCAGTCTTCTGTAGGCTGAACAAACCAAGTAACTTCAGCTGCTTCTTGTATGGCTTCCCCTCTAGATCCTTCACCATCTTTGTATCTGTCTTTTGGATGCTCTCTGATAGCTTAATATCTTTTTTATATTGCATTGCCCAAAACTTCATATAATGTTCAAGGTGAGGCCACAGCAGTGCAGAGCAGAAAGAGGTAATCCCCTCCTTCAACAGGCTGGTGATGCTTTGTCTGAGACATCCCAAGGCATGGTTGGTCCTCCTGACTGTCAGGGCGCTGCTGACTCATATTCAACTTGCCATTGACAAGGAGCCTCAGGTTCCTTTCCATGTGGCTCCTCCCCAGCCTCTTGTTCCCCAGGCTGTGTGTACATCTAGGATTGCCCCATCCCAGGTGGAGAATCTTGCACTTGTCTTTGTTAAAATTCATATGGCTGGTGATTGACCAGTTCTCTTATCAGCCAAGGTCTCTCTGCGGGACTTCTCTGCCTTGGAGGGAGCCGACAGCTCCTCTTAATTTATATTGTCAGCAAAGTTACTTTGTATACCTAAGTAAGCT
The DNA here is from genome assembly GCA_013399895.1 of Serilophus lunatus. Taxonomy (NCBI): domain Eukaryota; kingdom Metazoa; phylum Chordata; class Aves; order Passeriformes; family Eurylaimidae; genus Serilophus; species Serilophus lunatus. The sequence continues at coordinate 31,565 of VXBA01002101.1, read as the reverse complement.
TGAATCAGTCAGTAAGGGAAATAATTTTCCTTTTCTTCTTCTGCAACAGCCATGTGTGTTATCTAGTATAGTTTGAATGAAATAAATGTACAAATTGCAGAATGAAGATCATACAGGTTTACATTTACCTTGTCCATTCAGTAATTCTTCTTTGTTATCTAAATAGATCTGTTCTTTAAGTTCATCTTTCTTCCAGAATAGTTGTTTGCATTTCTGGACATGACTGTGCTTAATGAAATTCCTGCTTGGCAAGGTGAAAGCCTGAGACAGACCTGAACAAATCAGCCTGCTGTGAACAGGGAATTTGGAGAAGATGACCTACCCTGTTCTTTATGACTCTGTGAGTCGCAGCCTTGTTTTTCAGACAATGTTCCTTACTTTTTTTTTTTTTTTTTTTTTTTTTTTTTAATGTAGCACTGCATTTTTAACAGGCACCTGTTTAGCATTTTAATAGTTGACCTGTTGAGCCCTTCACGTCTGTGGGAAAACCCTTGCCATAACCTCTCTCTTTAGAGCAGGGACAAATAGTAATTAGACTGACCAGAAATAACTTTTAAAAATATGTAAAAGTCAAATGAATTTCTTTTATTTTTTTAAACATATAAAAAGGGAAAGATTTTACTATATGTTTTCAACTCAGTTTGAAAGAAAAAGTTTAAGTTGCATTTTGGACATAGTACAGAATTATTAGCAAGTTAACATGTAGACTGAGGTACTTTGCCCATCCCAAAGCCAAGGGATCATCCTTTTGATGGGCTTTGCAGCTTGAAAAAAACCCTCTCTAATGGTGCTAGGAAGTATTCTATAGTGATAGACTTCCATTTAGTTTTAAATTGTGTTATTTTTCCTGGATTATGGGCTAGAGTACTCCTTGGGGTATGTCCACCCTTGGACTATACAAGGATTCTCATTTGTTCTTTAGCAGTATCATGTCAAATTCATTGAATAGTCCTAAGAAGGGCACTCTATGAAAGAAAATTCTACTATCTGGAGATACTAGCTTGTAGTTATTCTACTAAGCCAAAATGTAGATCATTTTCTGTTCCTCCTCTTTGATTTTGTCTAGTCTTCCAGATATTTTTGAAGCATAAGAACTACTCAGAGAATTCAATTCAAATTAATTTATGGTGCCAACACAGCATTTTTTTACAGTGAATGAAGTAACTGCTGAAAAGATTTCACCAACTTTTACCTGTAGTGTTTCATGGCATCTCAGGCTAATTCTCTGAATTCCCTCATAACCTTTGCTTTCATCTCTTTATTTTAGTAGCTATGAACATGTACTTTTCCTCCAAGGTCTCTACTGTGCTCCTGGCTGAAGAACCTTTTAGCCCTAACTTCTTCCATTCCTCCAACTGACCCTCTCCATTCCTGCAATTCCCATTGCAGCACTGAGATTCCTGTTAATATAAGGTCATTCTGCATGACATGTCCATTGACCAAAATTTTTATAGTCATATTATATATGAATCACTGATTGCAAGATACTGTTCTTTGTTTCACAGGAAACAGGTGGTGCCTGTCAGAAAGAATCATGTATCTTTAGATTTCTTATCTTAGTTCTTGCATGTACAAGATGTATAAGACTTACATAGACATATAAATTACCTTGGTGTTAAAGAGAAAGAAAGTAAGGTAGGTCTATGAGTGTAGCTATTAGGAAAAAGTTCCTACCTGTGCTGATTATAAATTTTGTGCTAGGAACATATATTCTCCTGGATAATTTGTACCCCATGATGGTAAAGTACCCTCTGTACTTGAAAGCAGCAGGAAAATTTCAGCCCAGAAAAAGAATTTAAAAAAAAAAAAAGAAAAAAAAGAAGAGCTGTTGAAAAAATTATGTGCAATAGAAATTGTCATGACTGAACAAAAGTACCAAGAGAATGAGTAGATGCTAGCTCTGTTAAAAAGACTTACCACAAGCAAATATGACCATGTCAGTGTAACCCAGAGACAAACACTGGAAAGCTCTCACGCCTCGATTATGCAAAGATCTGTGTAGTGGGTAAGGAAGGATTAAGGACAGTCAGCTTCAAAGTTGTCAGAAGCTAAAATAATTTCTGCTCTTTGGTTGTTTAGATGTCAACATATACTTCTACCCCTCACAGCTGGAGGCTGCATGTTCTATTGTCCTTGTAGACTTTAAATCAATTTCCTGATTGACATTAACACATCAGACTCTAAATTAATTGTTTTGATGATCTTTTTTATGTGAAGAAGCGGATATTTTTGTTTACAAAGACATCTATGGCTGTAAGCATTCCTTATTAGTGTGTGTACTTTAAGAGAGCTTAGAATTTAAGAAATCAAACAACAGTGAAACAGAAAATACTACAGTCCACATTTTTCAAATAATATAAATATTGATTAATATGTCTTTCAAAAATATTAGGAAGGTTTAATTAAGATCACAAGAATATTTTCCAACAAGCTACAAAGTCATGGTTAAAGCATAGCCTTTAATGACGGTTTTACCTTACATGAAAACTATTGATTTAGCAATTTTGCTTCAGTTTGAAAGCATTCATAAAGTCATTCTCTGAATGCCACCCCTTCCTGCCTTTCTGCCTTCCTGCCTTGCCCCGCCCTGCCCCACCTTGCCTCGCCCCACCTTGCCTCGCCCCACCCC